>JADLZK010008018.1:0-156593 GCA_015847255.1 Hyparrhenia diplandra | reverse complement strand
AAATATGATTCCACTCCAATATGTAGTATAAAGGATGCTTAATTTCTCCTCAAGTTGAAATGATGAATAGATGCTTTCTGTCTATAGTTCAATTTGCACCTAGTTCATCACATTGTATTCCCCAATGTTTAAGTTTATTGGCTTAACTTGTCTTGTCCTAAAACTTAATGATTTGTGGGTATGCAAACACATGATTCTTCTCTAAGCTATTGCCGGATATGATATGGTAAAAATAGAATCTACTATGATTTTGTTCTAAGAGAGATTCATCATTCGAGAATAATTTCCAAAATTCCTTAATGATCAAAATTCTCATGATAGCCTATGTGAGACACCTCATAAGCTTTTGATCAAGATTCACATTCACATTGCTAAAAATAGGTTATGGGCTAAGCTAGAAAAAATGGACGTGTGTCCAAAACATAAAACAATGGGTACTTCGATACATAAAAAAAAAAAAAAAGAAGAGAGAGAAGAATAATGGACAAGTGTCCGAGGGCGAGTAGAGCCCACTTCTCTAAAAAGAAATAAGAGCTAGCCCATACCTTATCAAAAAGAAATAAAATTTCACTTGCACATCTTGATCAAGGCTTATGACTTGTTTCTCCTTATGGTTTGCACACCTGAGATGATTTAAGGAATCATTACAAAAAATCTCCGCATGAATGATCAATCAAAGAATGAATGACTAGTGTTTCTATGAAAACCGTTCTATCTTACAATAACCCAAGAGTTTGGAGAATGTTATAAGCCCCATATGATTTAAGTAAACAAGGATAGATAAAAATGCCAATTTATTTAAAACAACGGAAGAATACTTTATTATGAGCATGGTACATTTTGAAATATATCGGCTTTGTAGCAACTCCTCGATCAACAACCAAACACTTAGCTATTTGCTCGGGGACGAGCAAAGGTTAAGCAGGGGGACTTGTTGGCGGTCATTATCGGTATATTATACCGCCAACCTTTATCAATTCATGAGAAAAGGGCAAACTTATGTTACATATACCTGTACTTCTAACCTAGTTCCACTTGTATTCGTAGAAAGTATGTTTTGCGGTATAAAAGTGGAAACAGTACAAAATCGCCAAATAAGTTCAGGAAGCGCATTGAATAAAAAGACGCCAAGGAAAGGATCAAACAAGAGGACCAAACTCCGCGACGGATTCAGCCCATGCACCAGCATAGGCCCAACATATGAGGGCCCAAACGCCGCTAGGAGAAGGCCGGGGCTAGGAGGCCCAAATTTGCGGCACGGCCAAGCACAAGGCGGCGCAAAAATTTTCCCCCTCGCTCCCGCCCTTTCTCTCGGGCGGTTTGGAGCGATCTTCACGCGGCGGTTGCATGCGGTGCAAACTTTCGTTCCCGCCAATTGCCCTCGAAGCAAGGAGCACCCTCCATTCCCTCCTCCTCTCCACTATATAAAGAGGGGCACTCCTCCCTTGTACACACACACATTCTACACTTGAGCTTCATCTTCCCCACATATATTTTGTAGTAGTGTCCCTCTAGGTGTTCTCCACCTAGTTGTACAATTTAGAAAAGAGGAAGAGAGTGAGAGGAGAAGAGAAGAGGAAGAGCCGGGTTTGTCGTTTGCGCCTCAACTTTTGTAATACCTCTACGGAACCACTTCGATCGAGTAACGCCCAGTTATCTTGTGGCAATTCTAATATTATTACTTTACTAAATTCAGTATTTATTTTATTTTACTTGCCGGATCTCCGTTCGAATCGAAGGTTCTAGTCTTAGCGCGAGACTAGTTTTCAGATCCGCTAAGCGTAGGCGTGGTGTCTAGGCTAGAGTTTACCCGAGATTGCGCCCAACACTACGGAATAGTTGTGGTAGCCCCGGGGTGACAACTCCGACCAGGCCTTTGTAGTCCACCACGTGCGTGTTGGTGTTTTTTCGTAGAGCTTTTGGTGGCCTTCCCCGACACCGTCTCCCCAGTCTTTTCGAGAATCGGAAAGGTCACCGCTCCGGCAAGTGGAATTTAGTAAGCCCTGAACATTAGTAATTTAGTAATTTTGGGAAAACCCTAGAGAACCCCTTTCTTCCTACCAAAAATATTATTCCTACCCTGTCTTGGACGACCTTAATTCTTCCTAGTTCACTTCTCGTTCCCGTGGAAATCGATACCACGAATACTCGGGTGAAAGCTACAATGGTACTTTCCGTGCGCTTGCGGATTTATCTCGTGTGCGTTAAAAAAACCAACACTCCTTCCTGATCTCTCACCTCTCCTCTCTCTCTATTTTTCTAGATTAGATCTAATGAGAACTAATCTTTTATTGATAACTAGCTAAGAGGTAGATCCATACAAGGGACACCTCTGATCCAAAAAGAGAACAAGGAATAATGAATTCTAGGGTTTTGAGGGTGCAAATGCCCCTCTATTTATAGCTCAGGGATTAATCTAAGACGTTGGATCAAACCGACCTAAAACCGACTTAAATCAACGGTTAGATATGATTCTAAGGATCCCTTAGGTCGGTATAGGAAAGTTCCGAAGCTTGGCCAATTTGGTGGAAATGTGGTGCCGCTACGGCACCATATATGGTTCCGGGATTTAAATACACTGGCTGACGTTCTAATAAAGAATTCGCACGGGCCGAAAAAGCGCTTTGGCGAGAAATTGTGCATATAGAAAACTCTAAAGAACTCTTGCGACATTGCCAATGGGCATGCCCACTATGTATGGGCTAAATCGCATTTTTGGGATTTTAGGTGTCATACCATTAGGGCCTGTCGAAAAAAGCGAAATGATTCTCGTGGATCCTCGTGATTAGGCACTCTTTTTTCCCCAGATCTCCAATTGAAAATAATAACTTGAGAATGCATAAGTCATTAGAAGGAATTCTAATAAACATCCAAGAAACTCATATCTCAAATGCTCAGGAAGAGGTTTCAGATCTACCTTAGGAGCTGAAGATGGTATAAGATCATAACATAAGTAAGAGAAGCCTCCTGAGAAAGAATCAATTAGAGCTGCAGGAGCTTGGCTCGAATGAACTGGCCTTGATCATCTCTAACAATCATTTCAGCACGGCTTGAGTAACGAAAACATTGGTGAGAATCAATGCCCCGAATACCCAAGGTTTCCTCCAAGAAGGTCCCCGCTCAACATCATGAGTTTCGTATGCCTGCAATTAACCTCTCAATGAAATGGGGTCATATGAGTTACTGATAGTGGACAGGGTGGTAAATCACAAGGTACTAAACCCTTCACGCTGGAAATTTGTTAAAGTACGCTGCACGTAAACCTTCTAACAATTTTTGTTTTCAGAGTACATTAATTAATTCTCAGGCTATAATACTTACCATCTAAAGACTCTGTACTGTGGTCTCAAGACTTTTTCAAGTGTTCCAGAAATATGTTGCTTCCGTCTCCGTCATCATTCAACAAAAAAAATGAGTCGAAATTTTCATTAAAATCAGCAAAACTATCTAAAGCATCCTGTCTACAGAATTCACTTAAGCACAGACAGAGCTCAGACACCGAAAATACCTAAGGACAAAACATTGCTGTTGTAGCAAACAAACAGATTCGTTTCTGAATGTGGAACTTAGCATATAAAGAGTTATGAAATGAGGCAAATAATAGAAAATAAAATAAGGACAGTCCATTGCTAAAGGTACATAGCTGGGCAAACAATGTATGGTGTATATAAAATTAACTAGGGACATTGCTTTTTGGAAAAAAAAAAAAAACTAATATAAAATAATATTGGACTCCATAGACAGTTTTTTTTTTTTTTTGACAGACAACAAAATTTTTCATTGCAAATCAAATTACCGTGCACTATACATTTTTTGTTTTTGCATTTCTCTAAACATCTTTTCAAGAGATGATGGAAAACAGTGCAAGTTTTTTTTTTTTTTTTTTTGACATGTAAAACAGTGCAAGTTACTGACTACATAGAAACCCAATTGCTTAATTTCAATGATGCCGACAAAATGTTAGCATCCATTGATGTCAACATATATTATGATTAATAATAGATGCAGCGCATTAAAAATTTACATAAGTCAACTTAAATTTTAAGAACAAATTATCTGTAAATTCTATTAGATATGCAGAATAAAGAGAAAGAGTGGTACTGGAACCATGCTTTGGGCATTTTCCCCAGCAGGGTCAGCCGCTCAGATAGTCAGCAGTAAAGAATATTTGACTATTCAATTCGTCTTAAATCAAAAGCACACATTTAGAAAAAAGAATATTCAGACAATTGATACATGGAAAAGGAGTCACCATGCATAAAAAAGGAAATAAAAGGCACTTCTATAAATAAGGAACCTGGTTCTAGACTGCACCTGATTAGATCATACCATTCACATACAGTAGCAGTATAATCAATTCAAATCAGGGACCATTTCAATTTCTGACATATTTAATAAACTGAAACGAAGACAAACTCGTCAGTTGAATAACGATAGTTGTTCAAACAACGTGGAGAGGCATAACTCTGGACTTCCCTTTTAACTTATCAAGGTACTAATTCTTGTGCATATAGGCTTATCTCTTCGGCATATGAGAGAGAGGCTAACTCAAAACAGTATAAACATGGCTCGAATAAACAAAAGCTAAAAGCCTGCATGTGTAGAGTAAGTTGTCACTGATAAGTTGAATATTGCGACATGAGAGTTAAAATAGTTAGACGGAATTAGTTAGGGTGTATGTCTATGTAACATTATCCATAGTGGAATTAATCTCATTAGGATAGGCACAAAAAATGTACCACACATTCTAGCATTACCTACGTACTAATCTGTCACCCTAGCAACAACGCTAAGAAATGCGTGAATGGTATTATTAATATTGTTATAATCGGTGACGACGGAAAAACGATGAACAACAAGATCAAACCACGAGAAAACACAAGATTTAACGTGGAAAACCCTCCCAATGCGGAGAGTAAAAACCACGGGCGCCGGCCGAAACACTCCTCACTATTATCAAAAGTCGGTTACAACGCCCGGCGGCGTACAAGAGTATGAGGCGATGTGCAGGTGGACATATACCCTGTCTACGGCAAAAGCCCGGCCTTCCTTGTGGGACTGAATTTGGAACATACTCAACAAATATGACACTTGAATCTCTTTGCAATAATAATATGAATATGGTATCTGCAAGCGCACAAATAGAAATACCAATTGTATAGCACTTCACCGGGAGTCTATCCGTATCATATTTATATTTTATCACGGGAAGGGGTAGGCTTATGGGTAGATTGATTGATTCACTTGTAGTGTGGAGCAGATAGAATATTCCTAAGTTACTCCTATTTATATGTCAATGCATACTACAATTAGTGCAATACATCTAGTCATCATGGTATGAAAACAATATATCTACACATGGTGAACATTACTAAGGAAGATCAAAACAAAGCAAGTCTACCATAGTAATAAAGCTCAACTAGCCCTACAACGGGGGTGGACTACAAAGGACTCAATGGCAATATCACATCCACGATCTACCACACATCCCGAATATAGGGTGCGGTCGCAGGCAAATTAAGGTTGTATAAACACCACGTTTACACATTGTCGACCACCCACAAAGCGTACACCTAAGTGGGACGCTATACACGACTCCATGCTTGAATATAAAGACCAACTTACTAAACTAGATATATAATCATAATAAGCATGGAAACATATAACTAAGAATATAATCATTGAATAGAGCAAAGTCATAGCAAATGTATTCTAACCAAATACTTATAAATTAGATACAAGAGAGAAGCCACGAGAAGCTCGGCTCCGCTACTTCTTGACGATCGAGGAGTCCAAGACGGGCTTGACTTCCTCTAGAACTAGCCTAGATAGCTAATGCTCTAATTATGGTGGAACTAGGGCTTGGGAACTTGACTTGGGTCTTGATGATGGGACTTGGTATGGAGTAGAATGACTTAGCGTTTCACCCGAGGGTCGGGGGTCTTGTTATATAGCCCCTGAGGATGCACCGTAGCCCTTGGATCAAACCGACCTTGAGGAATGACCTAGATTGCACCCCAATGGCGGTAGTGAACCCGGCGTAAGAAGGAGAGGCTTACTAGTGGGCCCCACAGGGTGGCCGCGCCCTGAGGCTGCCAGGTGGGCCCTATCTTGTGGGTCGTGTCCTCTGGTGTCTTCTAGAATATTCTTGTGTGGGTTTCAAGTTGAGTTGCTTCGCGGATAAGTCTTTGTGTCATAGGGTTTGCAAACTCTGGGTATTTTCCTGTTTAATCCATGAAAATATATATATCACCAAAACTCGTGGAATTATGTTAGTCGGGCCTCTAAACTATGTTGATATTCATTTTAAGCCCTTATTTCAGTTTTAAATGTATATTAAGTTTATGCTATATGATATACCAACACGGACCGTCGGTGGCTGGTTCAGTGCACCTAGACGCCAGGGAGAGGTGGTTTCCTCACCTTTTTACACTTTACCCCCTCTCCCACTTGTATAAATAGACCTCTCCTCTCCCCTTCTCAACACACACCACTCGTGGAGCACTACCTCACACTCCACACTCACTCTCCTACCTCAACCTCTCTCTACCACCACACCTCTTCTTCTTCTTTCTTGGCTAGTACTTTGGAGTAGAAGAGCTACAAGGAGGGCTTGTCTCCTAAGAAGAGCTATTTGGTAATACATCTGTCTTATGGAGTATTCTTATTGTGACAAGTTCCTATTCTATCATCTTGGCCTAACATTTGATTTAGAGTATAGTCTTGGGTGTGTAATGCTCCAAAAATGTTTGTGTTGAACTCGGGCGGATACTGAGCTCATTGACACCACGTATAATATGAAGGAGGTACTTTGGTTCCTTCAACCATGAAGAACAATGTTAGGCATAATTGAAGAACAATGTTAGATTAGAAACTAGGCATAACAGAGAAGAGATTATTTGAAGACGAAGTGAAAGGGCCGAACCATGGTATCATTGAACTTGGCCAATGCATCTTCAACCATTCTCATGACTTGTTCATGCTGGCCCCGTAATAAGCCAATTGCATCAAGCTACGTGGGGAGTAGTAGAGCTTGGTTACTTTTTAGGCAGTCCCCGGTTGCTTGTGCAACATGACGTAAGAGGAATCCCTCAAGATATGCATTTTGAGGATCTCAAGATCCATAGCGAGAGAGCGGCGACCATTCTCGAGACACAACAACTCGAGGCAAACTTGTCCATAAGATGTTGTGATCCAAGAAACTCGCCCTGTTGATGAGCCTTGGGGTGAAAGGCAAAGAATGGCTGTAGCAACATATGCTTCGGCCGCACCATGCTATGCTAAAAACAGGAATCAAGATCCCACAACTTGGCCTTGTTCATCGAGAGGCGCAGTGTATGGCTTGGTCGTGTGTGAGCACCGGGTAGCAGGTGCACAGGAAAGACACAAGGCCATAGAGTGACCCAGACGCCGGCGCCCATAGAGACTTGGTGCCGATCATGGTGAGCGTGACTTATTGGCTCGCCGGAAAGGTGCCCGCGTACAAGATGGAGTTGATGGTGATATTGAGATAGGGTCCAATGGACCAAGGCGCTTACCCACCCGGTGAGGATGTTGTGGTGAAGCCAATCGGTGAACTCCTCGTTGTGGTAGGCTGCCCAACGCCTTGAGATAGGATCCATGGATTGTTGCCGCAGGCGCTTCATTCCCTGCCGAGGCGGGGAGGAAGCTCCTTGCGAAAAGCTACTTTATGCTTAGCAAGCCTGCCTTTGGCGAAGTTGCCACAACTCATGGAGCCGAGACGATCATCATCGATTTCGATCCCGTCCCAATTAGGCGACTTGTAGTGTTGTGGTCGGGAGATATGTCGCCAACTCCTTAGGGTCAGCTAAGGCGCCGCTTCCATCCCAAAGACGAACAAATTCAGGTCTGGGTGCTTAGCAACGACCGCTGCAAATTTGAGGGCCGCCTCGACCGCTGACACGGTGGTGGCGGAGTTGAAGTGCAACTCCGGCGTCCTGCGCGCTTCGATGATGACGAGGGGCGGCGACAAGGGGGGTCGAGGCCAACAAATGTAGAGGTACGGGAAGAGGCTAGTCGAAGGTAACGAGGCCGGGTCGGCCCATTTCTTCACCGCCATGTTTTTCGATCCTTTCTCGGGGAAGGCATCGTAGATGCAGCCATTGACACGGATGTTGACAATGGGATTTAGGAGACCCAAGCAGCAGCAGTAGTCCATTTGTCCCAATTTTTCAACATCGTCAACAGGCGTTGCGAAAAATCAATTTCCCTTTTGTGCATCAAGAACTCGCGTCGGGACGCCTCGCGCCCATAGATGCGCTTCAATGTGCTAGAAATCTTGGATTTGTTAATCGTGGTCGAGGCGAGGCCGTGAGATAGGATTTAAGAGAGGAGGGAACGTTGTTTATCCGGCGTGGACGATGGCGCCGGGCGGTGCTGCTTTCGGCATCTCGTAACCGAAGTCGAGGGAGGTGTTGGGCATCGCCGATTCCGTGGTGGTGCGGCTCATCGAGGGATGAGTGGGGATCGATATCGCGGGTCGGCGGCGGGTGTGTTAGGGTCTAGAGTTTAGACAAAAGTAGGAGACAAATGGACCGAAAGGGAAAGGGAGAGGGAGAGGGAAAGGGAAAGGGAAAGGGAAGATACACATGTCGAATTCTCAAGCCTACGAAAAGAAAGGCCCATCTGCTCTGCCCAACAGCCAGACTTTCTCAATTTAGAGACCTAAGGGCAGAAGAAAAAAATAGGAAAATTCCACCATCTCCTCGGGTTGGTAAAGGTCAAACATTTTTGAAAAAGAAAAATTCAATTTGTATTCTCCGTTTCTTAAATAAAAAAACTTGTCCCTACTGCTTTACAAACTGATAAACGTGTGAAAGCGAGTGATAAATAAATGAATGAATGGATGTATTCCTTAATGAACAAATAAGTGTATTCTTTGAATACATATATACATACAATGGATATTTGCCCTATCAGTAACACGTGGATCTCTATTATATATAAATAAATAATAAGAATTAAAAAAAAAACTTGGTACACCCCTTAGATAGTCGAGCCATTATGCACCGGAAAAAAATTGTACTCAGGAAATCAACGATAATGCTGCAGCTCGAGCTTTTGTCCGCTCGAACACCTGCTTCATGGCCTGCAGACCGGGCCAAACAACTTGTTTGCTCGGAACAATCCTTAGCGTCATTCTCCACCGCCGCATCCGCAATGCACTAGCTTGCTGCGCGGCCGCCTGCATCATGCTACCAGCTCGACGCAGGCGCCGGAGTCTGGTCGCTCGTCGGCGCCACTAAGCCTCCGCTCTTTCCCTTTTCTCCATGGATCCAATGGTACCCCTCCTCCACGGGCATCTTCCCTCAAGTCTGGCGGCCTCCATGGCATCCCCTCGCTCCACTCCACGGTGGACGCATCCCACCGGATCTGGCTGGCGGGCACGAGTAAGCTGCTGACCCTCCGTGCCCGACCAGTGAAACGTTCTAATTGGATAGCACTATGTAAAAGCCACAAATTCACTAGCACGCCTAGAGACACTGTTGGTATTTTTTAGTGTAGCAAATAAATCCGCAAGCGCACGGAAGTACCGTTGTAGCTTTCACCCGGAGTATTACTGGGTATCGATTTCCACAGGGAACGAGAAGTGAACTAGAACAAATCAAGGTCGCCCAAGGTAGGATGGAATAATATTTTTGGTAGGAAGAAAGGGGTTCTCTAGGGTTTTCCCAATATTACTCAATACCAAGTTCAGATTTACTAAACTCTACTTACTTAGGGAGCAGTTGTTCCTTTCCGATTCTCGAAAAGACCGAGAAACGGTAATCGGGGTCAGGCAGCCAAAAGCTCCACGAAAACACCAATCACGTGCGTGGTGGACTACGAAGGCCTGGTCGGAGCTGTCACCCCGGGGCTACCACAACTATTCCGTAGTGTTAGGCGCAATCTCAGGTAAACTCTAGCCTAGACACCACGTCTACGCTGGCGGATACGAAACTAGTTTCGCGCTAAAACTAGAACCTTCGGTCGAACGAGGATCCAGCAAGTAAAATAAAATAAATACCGAATTTAGTAAAATAATAATATTAGAATTGCCACAAGATAACCTAGACGTTACTCGAATCGAGTCGGCTCCGTAGATGTACAAAAGTTGAGGCAGAACCGACAAACCTGGCTCCTCCTCTTCCCTTCTCCTCTCACTCTCTTCCTCTTTTTCTATGAGTACAACTAGGTGAGAACCACCTAGAAGGACACTACTACAAGATATATGTGTGGAAGATGAAGCTCAAGTGTAGAATGTGTGTGTTCTAATGGGTGGAGTGCTCCTCAATTTATAGTGGAGAGGAGGAGAGAATGGAGGGTGCTCCTTGCTTCGAGGGAATTTTGGCGGGAATGCGAAACTCCACCACATGCAACCGCCACTCGAGACATCGGACGAAACCGCCATAGAAAGGGCGGGAAGCGGCGCCACTTTTTTTTCGGCCGCCCCCCGCGGCCCCGCTTTTTGCCCCTCCTTTCTCTGGTGGGCGTGTGGGCCTCGGTAGATAGTTTCCCCGCTGGTGCAACGGCCAGATGAGGCATGGAACCGGCCTTCTTGCTTCCCTTTGCTCTTTGGCGTATTTTCGCGGTGCGCTTTCCGTCTTTATTTGGTATACTTTATATGTATTTCCACAACATTCTGCAAAACAATTAAAATACCAAGACTTGTGGAAATGATTAGTTATAAACCCTATCACTAAGCTTTTGTTGTTTGTTTTATATAAATATTATGAATATAGGCGGTATAAAATATGCAATAAGAGCCGCCAATAGACACCACAACAACGTGCGCATGTGCTATACACTAACAGACGCGCACCAACAACACACATTTAAAATAAGTCGTCGTCGGCATGGCGAGGTAAACACGCGTCTATAATGACGCTCCGCTCCACAGCGCCTGCATCCCACCAGATCTGGCTAGCGGGCATGAGTAAGCCACTGACCCTCCCTTGCCCCGACTGGCACGCCATCCCTAGATCCGGCAATATCTCCACTCTCTCAGCCGACGACTGGCATGGCGAGGGCATGCGGGTTCGCACCATCCAACACTACATCGATCAACCTTGCTCGTTGTAGAAGGGGAAACAGGGAGACCTGCTGCCCCATCCACTATTGATAGTTACTAACGTCTTGTTGACACTTATTATCACTTACTGAAAAAAACCTTGTGGAGATGCTAGTGGATGTTGAATATTGAATACCATCTTCAGGCAAGCAGGCTAATTTGAGGCTAACACAATGTAGCTTTTGTAATTTTCTTATGTAGTATTAGGACAAGGCTAATACAGTATCAGCATATTTTTGTTTCAGTTTAGTGTTCCTATATTTTCTAAAGTTAGAAAGAAAATGACAGTATTTGAACTAAAGCTTCTGGTGTTGTTGCCGTTACTTTGTAGTTTTCTGACATGTAAAAGCTTGACTGGATATATGTCATGTAAAAACTTTGATTCACTGTCCAGAAATGTAAAAGCTTGGTACTTATTTTCTGAGTTTGGAAGTGACATGGATATCTGTCATAGTTGTTGCTATTTTTTTGTCCTGAATTCAGCTATAATCGGAATGTGGATGCTACTGAATATGTTTTTTTTTTTTGGCACGTTTGTCAGGTCTCAACCATTAAGAATATTAATGCTGAACTATGCCAGGTCTAGATTGTGTCGATTAAGAACAAGATGGAAGATCTCTTTACTTTGGAGTCTATCATTGTTGATATAGCAATGTTAGTTGACACAAGGAAAAACTGTTGCTGAAGAAACACTCCACAGCAATGACAAGTTACCATGTTTACAGAAATTTCTTTCACATGATTTCAATATCTTAGAATCCAGGCTCTCCTGCATTAGAGAAGCTAGCAAATCTGAAACTGAAACATGTCTTATAGCTCCTGAATTATAGCGGGCCGGGCAAATTATTAGTTCAGTAACATTCAAAAGCTTTGACAAAAATAGCTCCATCAGTGTCGACTAAATATAGCACCTGAAGAAAATAGCACCTGATTACCATCCATTGTTGACAAAAAAAAGTGCAGCATAAGTGTAACTGAATAATGTCAAAATCTGAATTATTTTGACTGAAGATGACTGTTGCTGTGTGAATATTCCAACAACAATACTACAGTGTAACTGAATATTGTCCAGTAGCTTAAAATATTCAGATTCTCTATTGCAGTTTCTGTTGCATGTCAATTTTGCCCAATTCTGCATTTTCAGTATACCTCCTCTGAAGGTTTCTGTTGAATTTTAACTGAATCTTGAGTGACAGCCATGACAAAAGTATCTGCACATTCAAGATCAGGCCATGGCAATATACATTAATTCTGCAGTTGAGTTTACATATCATTAATAAAAACATATAAATAGAAATCCTTGAAAAAAAGAAAGTCGAAACTAGGTGAAAATCAATAGGCTACCATAGTAGGTAGGATGACATTTTAGCATTTTACAGCCAAAAAGCGACAGGATCCGAAAGAAATAAATAATCCTCGGTGATTTCTTCAGGCACCTTGTAGCATTCCTTCCTACAGGTCTCACCAGTTGTCAGATCTCCATTGTCGTCATAGCAGAGAGAGAATGTCGTCAACCAGTAAAGATAGCTCCTCCTGCAGCCATGCTCCTGTCCACCCTCCGCTGCGAGCTGCTCATGGTTGGCAGTGCTGTCGCCTTCTGTATCCTTATGCTGAAGCTCCTCAAGCTCATCAGTGGCGTCAGCGCCGTCTCCAATGGAGACGCACTGCACGAGGCAAAACTCGCTTCCTCCCATGTGTACAAAGAGTAGCACCTACATGAGTCTCATCTGGGTTGTCACTGAACAGCTTCTCTTTGCCAAGCTTGCATGCAGGAGGACGGCTGGCCGAGGAGCAGCAGACGTGTCCAAGTGTGGCCGGGTCTTTGGAGAGCCCGACAAAGGCGTCCAGGCTGTGGACGAAGTGTGCGCGGCCAGCAAATGGCAGCGACCACTCACCTAGTCGTGTCCACACAAGCTCCTCCCCCTCCACCGCCATGTCTAGCTTGTCGGTGTCGACGGCGAAGGTAGCATCCTCTTTGTCCTTGCTGGTGCTCACAATGATGGCATGTTCATCCGGGTGCACGGCATAGGAGGTGACGTGTGTCCTTCTGAAGGGCGCGCGGGGGAACTCGCGCCATGACCAACTAATATGGGCGCTGTCAGGATTTTCCTGCCGCGGGGGCCAGAGCGGCTTTAAAGAGAGTTTCTAATGGCTACTCTGTCCATAGAGACGAGCATGTCACCGACAGAGAAGAAGATAGGACAATCCAGAAACACGTCACCGGGGCCGAAGATGGTGCCCCGCGAGCGGACGTCGATGATGGGAAGGAAGCCTCGTGGCACTTCTTCGTCCCAGCCATTCCTGGGCTGTATCGCCAAAATCTTGGTGCCAAGGGCGGCGAATAAAGCTGGATTCCCACGCGGCACTTCAATTTGGATGATTGGTGGAGGCAAGCGCCGCGGTGTGGTGGTGCCTTTGCCCGTCGACCTCGAGGCGGCGGATGATGGAGAATTCCTCAGACGGGGTGAACTCCTCGTACCGGGAGACACGGGGTTTATCTCGCGGATGCCGTATCCCCACGGCCAGTCATCAAAGATGAGGTAGAGGTGCTGCCCCTGCCCCCGCCCCCGACGATGCTTCTTATTTGCTGCCGCACGGCCACCGTCATGCTCACCGCGCCGCCGCTTTGGCGTTCCTTGCTCCATCGACTAGCTCTACGTACAAGTCGAAGATGGCGCAGCGGTAGAGGCAAAAGGAGGAAGCCGGGCCTTGGAAGTCGAAGATGCTGCGGCGTACTAGTACTGGCCGAGTTTGATCGGCAAAAGACGAAGCCCTTGGAGGATCCCTGACCGGCGGACTTCGTCGCTGCTCCGCCGCCCCGCCGCGCCCCGCTCGCCGCCACGCAGCTCGCCGCGCCGCTCGCCTGACGCCGCCCCGCCGCTCGACGCTCGCCACTGCGCCGCTAGCCGCGCCTCTAGGGTTACGCGTGGGAGATGCCGAGAGGGAGACGCGTGAGGAGGAGGGAGTGACTGCGGGCAGTGCGGGGTGACGGGGTTAGGTGAGACGCTGGGCTGGGCCGGCTGGCCAGTGGGCTGGTTGCGATTGGAACTGGAACGTAATCTGCTGGGTTGCGTACATTATATCGGTTATTCCTCGGTATTTCGGTTCGGTTTGCACTGGAAACCGAAGAAGACACCGTACACCGAAGTAGGAAAAATGAAAACCGATACCGAACCGAAAAACGAATAACCAAGATTTCGGTTCGATTCGGTTTTCGGTTTTTGGAGAAAAAGTGCCCAGGCTGAACGGGCCGCGGCCGGACGTGCTTCGCTGGCGCCCCTGCTGCTACCCCCGTGTAGATCAAAAACTGCCCAAGCATGCATATCTATACCTAAACCCAGCGGCCGCCGCCAGCCTTGATGCGGCGCGCCTAGGGTTGGGGGTCGAGGAAGTCCGACGCGGGCGATTCGACGAGGAAGGAGGAGGAGGAGGCGGGCACGAGTCATCCCGACCGGGCGATCGGGCGAGGGGCGCCCGAGAGCACCGGGCGGGCGCGACGGAAACCGGCGGGCGCTGACGGGACGATGAAAAGTCGCTACGTGGAGGTCCTCTGTTCGCGCGAGAGGAAATAGAACGGGAAAAACGAACCGTACCTTGTGTAATCGATGGCAAAGGTGGGTAATTTTCCCACAACTCCACGGTTATTATTACGAAACCAGCGTTCGCGAGTACCCCTTCAGCTACTCCGTGGATTTGGTGGAGTTTGGAGCTAGATCCAAGTTTTTTTACGGATCCGGAGTTTCGGAGTTTGGGTGTTTGGCTAAAAAAAACTTGGAGCGGAGCTGATTTTTTTGGATCCGGAGCTGTTTGGAGCCCCGCCAAACACGCCCTAATAAAACACGAAAAATTTCTGCCACTTTTTTTCACCTCCGTTTTCTTTCGCCACTTCTGTTTCTAATCAGCTGTCTTCCACCTGCCATTTTCTGCCTGACATGTACGTCTCCCTTTCCCATTCCAATACGTACATCAAAACACCGCCTAGGTATATGTTTCTTGTCCCTTTCCTATTCCAAAATACGTACATGTTTTTTGTCCAAATAGTAAACGTACATGTTCCTTGTCCACATATAACAATCCTGCGACATCTATCTATAATTAAACGGTCCTAGAGGAGCAAAAACAACAGAATTAATAATAGCTTTTCCAACAGCATGGATAATATCCGCATTCTGTACTCGGGTTGGTTTAGGAGTCCGTAGCTAGCCTTCACAAATTCTATGTTTATTCAATCTTTGTCTCTTGTGTTCGGTAGAGATGTATAAAGAACAAGCCGAGGCGAGGTGGCTCTAGAGCGGAGGAGCGCCGCCACGGCCTAGAGTCTCTGAGCATCGCGAGTCACCACTACTGTGGCATGGAGCAAACTAATCGTGCGTGGTGAGGGGATCATGACTCCGTAGGGTAGCACGCACTGGACCTTGACTTCAGTTGCAGCCTATGTCCATGCGCCGCTCGGCGCCGATGGTCGTGCCGTCGTGGACGGCCGCAGCACGTGTGCATCGAGGGTATGGAGCATCGAGGCGGCGAGGCCCAGGACATCAATCATAACGACGGCGGCAAGGTGCCGGTGCAAAACGGGCGGCGTAGATCGAGAAAGGATTCAAAACTCTCCTCCCCTAAATCAAATCCAACACAAATATGATACAAACCTAAAATATGATACAAACCTGGTACCCAACAACAACCAAACCAAATTGTTCTCTTTGTCTTCTGGGTGAGCCAAAATAAGTCATGGGCTGAATAAGAGGAGCGTGAAAAGGGTCGTGATGTGATACGATGATACTAAGCTTTTTTTCATGCGCTAGGTGATTTTTATAAGAACAAAAACAAAAATAAGATAACAAAAACATAAATATGATTGGTTTTTTTAAAAGTGACTTATAATGTAATAATAGGTTTCTAAAAAATAATTTAGCTCCCGTTAAACGCAACGGGCCTTTTCGCTAGTAAAATCTAAGAGCAAAAAAAAAAAAAAAGTAGTCCATGAGAGGATTTGAACACAGGATCTATCGTTTCAAAAAACACTCCTCCCTAGTTCCTACCATTGCATCATTGGGTCAGCACGATCCCGCCGCCCAACTTCCGCGGATCCCGCCGCGAGCCAGCCTTCATTAGGTTAGCACGGCCGGCTCCACTCCACCAGCTGCGTTGGTGCTTCCCACCGCCCAGCCATGCCACCGCAGGGACGGGGTCTTCAGGTCAGGCAGCAGCAGCTCCACGGATGTGTTCCACCCCATAGCTCGTGTCACGTTGCCCTATGGTCCCCAAAGACTTCTGCATTGCATACTATGACTAGCAGGAGCGAATGCCAGCAAGCCTGCCTTGGCAACTGCTCCTACACTAGACACCACATGCTCTGTTTGGCACGACAAGTTGTTCAATGTAAACCAGGATGATGGCATCGAGATCAGCTCTCAAGATTCAATCTACATCCGCCTTGCCGCTGAGGGTTCCCCAAGTTCAACGACAGGTACGACAAAAAAACCACAGCCTATTGGAGTCATTAGTGCTGCAAGTGTAAACGGCTCCGGGGTGTTGCTAGTGCTAATCGTCGTCATAGCAGTGATCTCAAGGAGGAAGAGGTGGTTCAACAACTGCTGTGGTGTGTCATCACTGGCACCAAACAGTCAAGCAAGTGTTGGAGTTGTTGTCTTCAGCTATGCCGATTTATGTCGTGCTACAAGGAATTTCTCGGAGAAGCTGGGAGCAGGAGGATTTGGTTCTGTGTACAAGGGAGTATTGAGTGACCTGTCTACTGTAGCGGTGAAAAGGCTTGATGGTGTGCGCCAGGGAGGGGAAAAGCAGTTCAGAGCAGAGGTGAGTGCACTTGGACTCATCCAACACATCAATCTGGTTAAACTGGTTGGTTTTTGTTGTCAAGGTGATATAAGAGGCTACTTGTGTATGAACATATGTGCAATGTCTCTCTTGATTCCCATCTCTTCCAAAGCAACGACGACGACGATGCTTCGGCAGTCCTAGACTGGAGCACTAGGTATCAGATAGTTGTTGGAGTTGCTAGAGGATTGTCCTGCATTGTCGCTAATGCATCATACACTGTGATACCAAGCTAGAAAACATACTTCTCAATGAAACCTTTGTGCCTAAAATTGCTGACTTTGGGTTGGCGTCGGTATGCCCCAGAGTGGCTCCACGATTTGGTGCGCCGTTAGCTCCTTTTTGTGAATTAGAAAATACCTTTTTCATAGCATAAATCTCCACGATCACATACCAACTCGAGATGTGTTGGTTAATAGGCATATTGGTGATGATCCTTCCTGGCCCATTTGCTTTCAGATAAGGAAGATGCGAAACAAATGTTGTTCACCTGCAATAGAGCAAGGACGGTGTGGCGCTCTATGGGTGTTGGAAGACAAATTGGGCTATTGTCGGACAGGCTACAGTCAGTTGCAGAAATCGCTGAAGCGGTCATCAGACGAGGGGAGCAGGTGTCGGGACTTGATGTTGGATTATCTGAACTCATGCTAACAGGCTGCTGGTATATCTGGTGGGAGAGAAGAAGATTTGCCCATGGCGAACAAATCTCGAGTCCACATAGATTAGCCATGGCGATTGCTGCTCTGACGATGAACTATAAACTTGCAAGCAAGAAAGTGGTAAGAGCCAGGCAAGGGTGGAATCGCCCAAAGGAAGGGTTTTTGGCAATGAATATTGATGCGTCGTTTGATGTACAGCAGCAATGTGGAAGTACTGACGTGGTGATTAGAGACAGCACTGTAGGAGTTGTGGCTGCATCAAACCGTTTTATAAATCATGTGATTGATGCCCACTCGGCAGAGGTTTGGGCTTTACGTGATGGCTTGATCCTGGCTCAAAGTGTTGGTGTAAGCAAGGTAATTGTCCAAACTGACTGCTCCGAAGTGGCATCAACAATCCAGGATGGAGACTTCTCAGGAACCGCTGCAGCGCCGATATATGATGAATACATGGGTTTCTCGCAAGATTTTAATGATATATCAATCGCTCATGTCGACCGGAAGCTAACATGGTCGCCATGATTTAGCTAGGCAAGCTTTTTATTTCTCGTAACTCATGTACTTAGATAGATGAAACCCCGTAACTCATTCCGGGTATTGTAGTTCGAGATGTAACTGTTCTACACAATCAATAAAGCTTGTTGTATGGTGTTAAAAAAAAAAAAAATCGGTGACGCTTATTTGTGTTTCTCGTCAAGCACGGAGAAATGTTCGAGTTCGTGACCATCTTCCCGCCACGTGGCGGTGGCGCTGCCCACGCTCTCCTCGAGCGCTTTTGTTAGGCTTCAATTTTCCTCCAATTTTCCTCCAGACACTGACAGGTGGGTCCGAACTCGCGCTCAATGCATCCGCCACCGTCTCTCCTGCTCCGCTTGGCCGCCGCGCCGCCCCCTGCGCACGGCCCCTGCAGAGGCGGCGACGGCGGAGTCCCACGCCAGTGCGGGCGTCATGGCAGGAGCTTGCGGGCGTGCTGGTGTTCTCCGCCATCCCCTTCACCGCCGTCAAGGCCCTCGCCAACAGCCCCCTGGGCGCCCGCCTCCGCCGCCGCCTCGAGGACAGGAAGGCAGCCGCAGCTGCCGAGGCCGACGCTCTCCGCGCTGCCGCGCGCGGCGCACGTAACAACAGGTGCGGTCCGTCCTGTTTGCTTCGTTAGAAGGGAAAACTGCATTTGATTTGCCTGAGCTATAGCTGAGTGGCAACGACGATTGCAGCTTTTGGTACGGTGGAGATCGGCCGCGGTGGCTTGGACCCGTGCCTTACGACTACCCTGAGCATTTGACAGGAGAGTATCCTGGAGATTATGGGTTCGATGTTGCAGGTCTGGGCAGGGATCCCGTTGCTTTCGCAAACTACTTCAAGTATGTCACCGTTGTTCCTTTCCTTCAGTAAACTATACTGTCTTATTTTCTACCCCTGTTAAGCAGCAGTGGAACAATAGCTTGTTTTTCTTCTTCAGGTAGTCATAGGATGCTCCTAATACCTAAGTAAACTATTCCTTACATTGACTTACAGGCAATATATTGTTGTGCTTATCCCTATCCGAAACGATTGAGTATTTGGCAGTCCTTAAGGGCTACTTACTTTTTCTTCTGAAATCATGATGTGGACCTTTTTCCATTGAGCTTGTTAATCCCTTTGATTTCTCTGCACCGTTCATGTTTTCCAGGTTCTGACCAATACTGATTACTGCTTTTGACAGCTTCATAAAATCAATTATGTTTCTGAAATTGTGATATAGAGTTTCTTCATTTGTACTAGCTTTGTAAGTGATTTCCTTTTCTCTCTACTTTCTCAGTTCTGACTTCTGTCCAACAATTACCTTGCAGCTTTGAGATCTTACATTGTCGGTGGGCCATGCTTGCTGCTCTCGGTGTTGTTATTCCTGAACTATTAGATCTATTTGGATTAGTGCATTTTGTTGAGCCTGTCTGGTGGAAAGTTGGTTATGCAAAAACTTCAGGTACAATTCTGGCTTTCATGTTTGTAAATTTCAAATTTGTATAGAACAAATGATAATTCCTATAGTTGAAATGTAAACACCTGTAATTTTTTTAAGATTAAATCTGGCATGTTACAATCATGAGAGGTAGGGTTCTCTTTGCTATTTACATTTGCATGATTGATCCGTTCTATTTGCTATTTCTCTCTGAAAGCTAGTTTTCATTTCTCTCTGATGAATCATCTGCATTGGTGCAAATTCCAGAGCTGGAAAATAACCTAGGCACCTAGCATGACCTGTTGCCTTCTAATCCTCTATGCAATGCATGGTGGCACGTCCCTGGCAAAACTAAAATCTCCAACTGCTGGTACATCAACCATCTTACTTGTATTGGGAGATGGAATACTAGCAGCCAACAAATACGCATGCATGCTCTACTATCAAAAGCAAGATTTTATTATAGTTGATGCACTATCTTTTTGCTGTGTTGTTTTACAGTGGCACCTAGAACTGTCATGAAAATGAAACATAAATTTTGACAGAAAGTGAAAAAGACAGATATGAAAATAAAAATTTATCACATCTGCAATACAGAGCAAAGGAAAATACTCAGCAAAACTGTTAAACAACATCTCATTTTATTTTCTTGTCTTCAAAATGTTATTGAGTGGACTGTAACATTTTGTAAAGATGACTTGTACAATGTACTCCAGCTCCACTGTAATGTACAGAAAATTTGTAACAAAGACCATTACTATTTTTTTATATTTATGAAATATATTCTCAAGATAGTCATGTTGCATACGGTCAAAAAAAGATAGTCATGTTGCCTGCTATTTTTCCTTTTTAATTGTTGACTCAATTCTACAGGGTGATACCCTTGATTACCTTGGGATTCCTGGGTTCAATTGCTGGTGGTCAAGGTGTCATTGTAATTGCTATCTGCCAAGCCCTCTTGATGGTAATGCTGTCTTTGTAATCCACCCTTCCCTCCATACATGAGTGATTCCTTTGTTGCTGATGTCTAAAGAATTTCCAAACATAAAGAACTGCCCCATGGAAATTTATTGACCTTGTAAGAAACTCCCTCCATTTCATTCTGTTTGTTTATTGCCTTTGGAGAATATGTCCGACAATGTTCGGCCATAAATATAGTTATTGCAATATTTCTACTTGATACTCCTAATTAAGTGCTTTGAAAGATGAGAAGTGGTTGTAACTTTTATCTTGTTTGACTATAGAAAAAAATATGAATTTTCTATTGTGAGTTGTCCTTTTAATTGCACTAGTTGGTTGTCTTAGATTGTTGTCTAAAAACTTTTAGCACCTAAGATATAGCAACTCCCATGTTTGTACGCCATGCTCCTAATTAAATCTTTGAAAGCTGAGTAGTGGCTGTATCATGTTGTAAAAAAATGTATGGATAATCATTGTACAGTTATTTTTTTTGGAACTCATACTTCCTTTGTTAGGCAACCATACTGTATAGTAAAAACAAAGAGACTCCCACACGTTTTCTTTTAAAAAAAAAAACTCTTGCAAACACTTTGGAAACATAGACATTCACTTCAAAGATACCTTAATGTTTAAGAATATCCTATTGCTGCATGATTCCCTTGTTATTCCTTGTCTTAAATGATTAAGTATTGCACTTGATAAGATTATCTTGACATGATTTTTCAGGTTGGACCTGAATATGCGAGGTACTGTGGGATCGAGGCACTAGAGCCATTGGGAATATATCTTCCTGGTGACATAAACTACCCAGGAGGAGCACTTTTTGATCCCCTGGGACTGTCCAAGGATCCCGTGGCATTTGAAGATCTCAAGGTGAAAGAAATCAAGAATGGTCGCCTGGCGATGGTAGCATGGTTAGGATTTTACATCCAGGCGGCTGTGACTGGCAAGGGCCCTGTACAGAACCTGGTTGAACACTTATCCGACCCACTCCATAATAACATCTTATCCTCCTTCCACTAAAAGAAAATTTGCCAGTGGCACGAATCAGAGCAACGGGTGTATATTGTATAGCATTTACAATTTTACACTAACGGGTTTGGAAAATTGGCATTTGACAGTGCTTAGTGATCTATGTACAGTTGGATTATTACAGTTTGGTAGTGCATCTTCAGAGTGCCTTGTGAGTTTGGATTCATTGCCATGTGCACTTTAGCACACTTTAGCACTAAAGGCTAAAGTTTTTTAGTCACCTTTGGTGCTAAAGTTTTTAGCCCATATTTTAGGCTTTGGGATACTTTAAGCACTCCTTTTAGTACTCCTGTTTAGATCCTAGTGCTTGGATTTTCTGGATCCAATCCAATGATTAAACAGCAATAGTCACTCTGTTCCTAATGTTACGTACAAGATTTAAATTTCGTGATGTTGACCAACAATAAGTTTCCTACCTCCGGTTTTTTTTATTATTGTTTTACCCCAACGTCACGCGCCTCTTCCTTGGGGTTTTCCTTGTATACATTAAAAATAATCTATATACCTACTAATAAAGCTTGAAAATTTCTGGTTCACCTTTTGTTCTGTCTACCTGCTTACGCTAATGTTAACGTACGGACTCTTGTCTTGTCGGGCCCAGGTCGAACTCTTATCCGACTATGATGAGGCCACGGCGCCTCACGCAACTTGGTTCGCCATGTTCCTCATCTCAAGTTCACCGGAAGATCTGGTGCATCCGCTCCAAAGGCGGCGACTTTGGGGAAGGGGAAGGAGGCGACTTGGGAGGAGTCCGGTTGGTACATGACAGCTGCGGATGGCAAGATAGACCCGTGATCGCCACCTACGGCGAGATCGACCACATCGTCTACATTCTTAAAAAATATGGTTGTTCCAAATTAAACAAAACAAAGATAGCTAGCTTTAGATGACAAGACAATATTGCAATGTACGGATACATTTGCCATTATAAATTGTTCATCCCGTGCAACGCACGGGCATATTTTGCTAGTGCAATGTAATGTAAAGAATAAAAAACTAATATTTTTTAATAACCATGCCATTATTTCTATATAGGTTGTGTTTGATCCAAAATGCAAACTTCCAAAAACTATCGCATTGAATGTTGCAGCACATGGAGTACTAAATCGAGACGAAATAAAAACTAATTACACAATTAGCTTGTAAATCGCGAGACAAATCTAATGAGCATAATTAGGTCATGATTATGATTAGACATTAAACTGCTATAGTAATCTACGCTCTAAATGATGGATTAATTAGGTTTAATAAATTTATCTCATCGTTCTGTAACGGAATCTATAATTTATTTCATAATTAGTCCACGCTTAGTACTTTAAATGTGTACCGAAATATCCGATGTGACACTTTACACCCACCAATGGATATAAACACAGCCATAAGCCTAATACTGTAATATGTATTCCTTTTGTGTGAATATGACATTATTCATTTATATTTTCAACATGATGGTGTAATGATTCTTATTCACAAAATACTATATTGTGGCTATTTGGATCCTTTTTATTTTGAAGAAATTGAAATCTATTTAGGGTGTGTTTAGTTGCTTTTTGGGTGCCAAAAGTTTTTGCCACAAGTTTTTACACCGGTGGTTAGATGCATGGCAATTTTTTTGCCATAGGGGGTATTTAGCAAAATGGATTTTTTTGGGTATCTAGAGTCCCAAATGTCAAAATTTTTGGACCCAAAGTTTTGTTGTTTTGTGTTTAGATGCATTTGCCAGAATGTGGAATAAAATGCCAAAACTTTTGGAAAAAAAGAGGTAATTAAATAGGCCCTTAATAGGTTAGTCTATTTGGCTTAGAATTTGACATTCCACAAACATCCTAAATTCACATATTATATTTAAATAGCAAATATGCCCGTATGCGTTGCTACGGGGAAGAAAAAAACACTAACAAATAATTAACATTTTTTTTGTCAGGAATAAACAATTAAACATGGTTTGAGACTTCTATTTAAAAATTATTATTCATTGTTGTTCAATGATCTCTATTTGCATACACAATCTATGTTCACAATATTCTCATGTGTAGACAATGAATTTGCCCGTGCATTGCATCGGGTGAGGTTACATGAATAACTTGAATTTTAAGATTTGTCTTGTGTTCCAATCCTTTTCAAAATATTGACTGCACACTTCTCATATAACTCGCATGGGAAGTAATGGCGTGGACATTTAATCAATGATCACGCCATGAATTTTAATTTCTCTTGGATTAGAGTTACTTCATGATGTTTTAATCAATGACTAATTTATTTTAGAATTGACTCAATGTATACCCGTAAAATAGCACATGCAATTCCAAAAGGAAAACAAAATTAGCATAGAATGTAACAAATACATGTAACAAATACCGTAAAGACACCAATTAGGCATTAATATCCAATTTGTCTTGTAAATTAACGATCCATCGTATAAGTCCAACATGCACACCCATTATGTAAAATATGAAAGCAATAGAACAGAACAACACAACTTGTTACGAGTTACGACTAACATGCACACCCATCGTGTAAAAGCTACATTGCATAGATGTACGACAGTCTCCGTGGTGAGTTTATTACGTTGTTTCCAAAACTGCCATTTTATATGAAATGAAACTTTAATGAAACCCCTACTCTCAATGGAGGGTTTCATTTCATTTCTTGTCTCTCCTCTTAAATACACAACCATGTCATCAAAAGTGTCTATGTGACAGTCTAATTAATGTAAATGAAACTCCCATAACACTCCCACTCGAGACTGCCCTTATACGGAGCAGCGTGTAATACCTACTGTGGCATCTGGCCATCGGAGTCGGCGTCCTAAGCAACATGTAGTATTTGCTACAGCCATCGGTTTCGGCATCCCGAGTAACATGTAGTACTTGTTGCCACATCTAGCCATCGGTGTCGGCGTCTTGAAGTAGTGACATCATGACTGTTAGCGATTTTGTTCAACTCAACAAGATCTAAACGTGGTTACTTGTCTGCTCGGTGAGATCAGAGATGCCAATGATTTTGCAACAAAAAAGCAAGATCCTAGTGATCCAACCAAAAGCATTAATATATATGTAGCTAAGACTAGAGAAGAAATCTGACTCGAATTGGAGTTCAAGTCCGACATACCCAACGTAGGGAAGGATTAGCATAGGAGCTGGAGTAGTATTTCAATCCAATCCCGCAGCAGCACTAGTACGGGCGTTGGGCAACGGTGCACACAGTCACCAAGTGAGCGTGGCCTCGGGCCGGCGAGGGTGACAGGGTTGACGTGCCTGGCGAGGGCGTGGGCGCGGCTGGCTCCAGCGGGCGAAAGCCTCCTGTGGGCAGCCCGCCCATCGAAGTCGTGGGCATGGCACCAACAGGCGCGCAGACACGGTGCGACCAGCTTCTGTGGGCGAGGCAATGGCCGCTGAGAGCGCAAGCACGGATAAGGCTTGCGCCTTCTACCTCTAGCTAGCGTGGCCTCGGCTGCCGAGGACTAACACCGCTGCCATTCCTCCGTGGAGCCATGTCTGGGTGTTGAGGATTGTGCGGAGAGAAAGGGAAGGAAAGGAGGGGGCATTAAGGATTGGGACGGTGGAAAATGGGTAGCGCCAGTGAGTGGCTGGTTAGCCGATACGAATGGGCCGAATCTCTGAAATTTTCGCGCTTAATTGGTAGGTATAGATTCGAATCTCCTAAACATCCGTAGAAAATTATTAGAGATAACTAGCTTTTTAAGAATGCAAAAATGCTCAAAGAGGACTGTGCCAAGGGTGCATGCAGACATATTTTCTCATTAAACGGTTAAATGTCCGTATGCGTTGCTACGAGATAACTAAATTTTATTACTATGAAATTAAACAATAATATTAAAGTGACATTTACTTCAAACAAGTTTTGTGAAAGTAACACAATCAATCAAGGATTTCATGGGTTTGTAAACTCTATTTTATGACATTTTCTATAATTCGACTAAGATAATGTTTTATAGTGGCCGAAAGAAATCTTCGATATCTATTTATTTCATACACCAATAAATCCATGAGTAAGTTCTCGACGCATCTTCATACCTTCCTGTACACATGAGAGTGCATGCAAATATTAACTCTTATCACATGAGCAATAATGCATGTCTTGAAAAAATTTCATAAAACTTTAAAACAAAATATGTTATCCTCACCGTATAAATACTTGCGGGTTTACGACTATTCCACGTAGACATGTAATCAGTAGAATAAGTAATCCACTTTGAGTGTCTATGGTAAGATTCATCATCGGTAACATATAGAAATAATTAAATAATAGTTATTATTGCTATAGCGGCCGTGATTCTAAGTTAGTGTAACGTCCCGTCTCCTCGAGGCCGGGCCGACACATCTCACACACTCTACAAGGATCAAAACTGCCCTCACGCACCAACACCGCCTTTTTTCGCTGCATTTTGTCCTCACTCATGCGCATCCGAAGGATTTCGGTCATCCATTGACCAAAGCCAAGCACGCTTAACTTTGGAGTAATTAGGAGATGAGCTTCCGGAAAAGAAGTTACAACCGGTTGGTATAAGTATTCTATCAACCCTATTGAGCCCAGTGGTCGGAGTGTCACGCTAGCTACCCATCTATGTCAGTTGTAATGTTTTCCACGCAGTTGAAATTTCCATCTAAAGATTTTTGATTCCATCCGGGAATATGTTTATTTATTGTGCCTTGGAACTTCACGTCGAATCCAAGAATTTGCCCGGCATACATCGGCATTGTGTGTCTTTACATTAGTCTTCAACGGGTCTATGGTCAACCATAATAAACATCTTTTGTTGCTGATCGAAAATATAAAGCATATATTTTCCTTCGAAACTCCATGACAAAAGAATCTGCAAACATGATAATAATATTTAATACATGAGAAACAAATAATAAAGCAAGGGTAATAAGCTACTTACATATCTGCACTGCTGTATTTTTTATATTTTACACACACCAACAGTATTTTCTTCTTTTTATCACTATATTTGTTTTTCCAGCTGTGTCAAATGCGAAAATGGTCAAAGAGGACTGTGCCAAACGTGCATACTGACGCATTTTCTCATTAAACGGGTCAGCACGCAGTTTGCGCGTGCGCGAGACATTTCCGCCTCCTCGCTTCTGCCCTCTTCTATTTGGTTTTCCCCTTCTGTTTCGTTGTTGCCTGCCTGCCTCCTGCCGTTCGTTACCGGCGAGAGCGTGTCAGGGTTTTTCCCTTGGCCAGCCGCCGGCGGGGGTGGCGGCGGCACCTCCATCCACCTCCCACGCCAGCTCGCTCGCTCATCCTGACGCTGCGGCCTAGTCGCGGGCCGCCGACGGTCGGCACCTGCCGTCCACGCAAGTCCCAAGCGGAGGTAAGGTAATCCCACGTCGCGGTTCGTCGCCGACCGTGGCCGCCGTTCCCTTCCTCGACGAATTCCTGCTGAGGCAATTCGCGTTGGGGAGTAGTTTTCTTTTTCTCCTAGATGGTCTTTGCTGCTGCGACCGGATCCGTGGTCGGAGTCTTATGCAGTCCGAATCCCCAAATCTGGACTAGTTTATGCTCGCCTATGTTTCCGTTGAATTTGCTGCGAGTCCCGTGTGGCCTACCCCTATTTTGTATTGCCGAAAGCTTCCCTTCCCATCTATACGGAATTCACCGGAGTCGTGCTTGCAAGTATGATGCATATAAAACTAACTGTAGTATTTAGATAGCCCTCTCTTAGCAGTTAGCATGTGTTCTGATAGAATAAACCAATTGCATGCTGGTGATTATGTTTGATATATGCTATATGACATATTGGCTACCTAACGATCACAAAGGAACCTTGAATTTGATCATGTATGTGGAAGACATGAGATAATTGATCCAAATCAGGAGTCAGTATTCTGTCACCACTAGCTGTGCTAAGAATATCTTAGCATATGATGCCCTGAGGAACCAGAGATTTGGACATCTTCTCTAGTATCCTCTCTTTGTTTTTTTCTTTGCCAAACCTATCATTCTGCAAATTTCTCAATTTTACAATTTATACTAAGGTAAATTTAATGAACACCACATTTATGGCCGTGTCTTGTTTGGTCTGTTAAATTATTTTAGGTGGGATTTTTTAAATTTCTGAGATGGCAGAATGTCGGATACAAGACTGGAAGCACACTTCAGCTCCAGAGTCAGTTTCTAGGCATGAAGCATCAATACCAAGAACAAGGCAAAGGTAAAACTGATGATAACAGATCATTTCTCTTTCAAGTATTTAAGTTATAGAAACTTCTACTGCATTACCTCAAGGACATTAGAATCCCAGATTGTTATTTGAGCCCTATGATTTATCCTGTGGAGATAAATTCAGTGAGGTTCTGCTTGTAAAAGCACCAATGAACTATATCGGTTACCAAACAATTTCCTTTTAACTATTGATGCCAACAATCGCCTGCTGAGTGACTCGCTTTTCCCTATCTTATTACCAGAAACATTTTTGGTCTATTAGCTCAGCGGGAGCTCTCACCTCGAACAAAAAATCAAGCGAAAAATCTCTGGATGGAACCTCCAAGACGTGATGCTTGTCCTGTTGAATTAAAATTTTGGGGCACTGATGCTAGGCATGATCTCCTTTTCTTGGTAAGCCATCCTTTTTCTTACCAAAACAAGATGCAGGTTTACGAAGTTGTTTTTAAAGGCTCAAACTGTTTGCTTTACTTCTAATCGCTTTTGTCATCTTTTTTAACCCCCTTTTCTACAGGGCTGAATCAGAGTTCTTGCGTTGGTGGTTTCCCAAATATTGCCCTCTTTTGCGCCTTCTTCTTCGAAGGCAACTATTGCAGCTGCATTTAGTCCGGATGGGAGAGTACTTGCATCCACACAGTAGGTTAATTAACTTGCTGAATTATGATCTATAATATCAAAGAACATTTAGACTAACTTTGCTTTATCCCCAGTGGTGACCATACTGTCAAAATAATTGATTGCCAAACTGGAAAATGTTTGAATGTACTGTTTGGGCATCAGCGCACTCCATGGGTGGTATGTGTTTTGTTTCCTTATGTGCTTGAACCACTTCTAAACAGATACACAGATAATAATTTGTTCAAAATGTTTTTTAGCGATCAACAGTTTGAACAATACTAGTTTGTTATCTATGTTGCCACATATTTTCTAAATTTATATTTTAAAAACAGACATAAGTGTTTCAGATGATATATATATTAAAAGAAAACAATACATTTTGACAAATAATGACCAATAATTATAACAAATGTGCAAAGGGGCCCTTTGATGCCGTGTCTTCCTCTAAAAACACAATGTTTGTTGGAAATTGAAACACACACCATTTGCTGGAGTTTGAAAAACACACTGTATATTTTCCATTTCACAACAAACTTACTAGTTCAGGGAAGCATTATAAAGAGAAACTAGAGATTGTTTTTCAATTTGAAAAGTATCAATTGTCACAGACTGATACCATTCTGAGTATCAATGTATTATGGTGGTTTTCTTTTGCAGGTTAGATTCCATCCTCAGCGTTAAATATCCCTTGCTAGTGGAAGTTTGGATTGTGAAGTTCGCCTCTGGGATGCTAAAACATCTCGCTGCACTGCAGTATTGGCCTTCTGTAATCATTCTTGACAAGCCAATTGTCGTAGATAACTTTTTCCCTATTTATGGGTATTTCTAAAGTAACATGCTTAAATTTTTATTAACATTTGTTTCACAGATAGGCCAATTGCATCAATTGCGCATTTCATGCAACAGGGGAGCTTCTGGCAGTTGCATCAGGTCACAAAGTGAGAACTGTGTGTTGAATTTACTGTAGTATCTATATTTACTTGTTTCGCCATTAATTGTTAAAATGATATATACTAATGTACAAACTATAAACACATTTTTCAGTTGTTTATATGGGACTGTAATAACCGAGAAACTTTGGAACCTCCAATCATACTAAAAACCCGCCGTTCACTGAGAGCTGTGCAGTTTCATCCCCATGGCGCCCCATATCTACTTACAGCAGAGGTCGATTTTTGTGTCTGCTACATCCATACTTTCCTAGTCTAAATGGTTGTGATGAAACTCATGGGTAGGTCCATTTACAGGTTCACAACCTTGATTCTGAAGATTCAACGATGACCCCTGCACTTCTGAGCAATTATTCCTTCAGAGACACACCTCTCCTTGGTGGTTCTGGGGTTGATAACTTGATTAGTGAACTATCGTACATGCATAATTTTGAGCAGGTTGGTGCTTCATCATCAGTTCCAGTCACCAATGGCAGTTACGATGGGTCAAGGCTACATGATGCCCTAGGCCATCATCTGATGACCTCTGTACATGGTATTGGGAGTTCCCTTGGTACTCATACTGCTGAAGCTGAAGCTCCTGCAATCTCATTAAGTGTTGGGGCAGAACAAACTACGTCTCTTCTTGGTGGTGGCACCGAATTACCTTGTACGGTGAAGCTAAGAATATGGCGTCACAACATGAAAAATCCATTTACCGCATTAGGGCCTGAGGCATGCCTCTTGACAATTCCTCATGCTGTACTTTGCAGGTGCCCAATGTTCCTTCTTTTCCCCTAAATGTTCCTGTGCATCACCACCACTAACTAGATCTTTTGCTGTCGCTTCTTAATGTATAACGTATTTGATACACAAAAGGCTGATCGTTTACTCTTTTTCATGCTAATTCTAAAGTGCTACATACTGTTGTTGGCAATCAACTTCTATATGTTTGGTTACACAAGAAAACAGTAACAACTATAATTTGTATCATCTGGCTGTATTGGTAATATTGGGTAGCACCTATATCATCTTTGCTAGATTTCTATTGCAGCTGAAGTTTGAGAGTTATTTACTTGAAGTTTCTGTTAAATTTTCTGCAGTGAAATGGGTACCCATTTTTCCCCTGTGGGCGATTTTTGGTTGCTTGTGTTGCATGTGTGCTGCCACACAGAGATGGTGACCATGGAAGTCAATTGCATGATCATTATGATTCTGCTGGGCCTGGAACATCACCAACTCGCCACACCCTTCCGTCTCGCCAAGTTGTATATGAGCTTCGGGTTTATTCTCTTGAAGATGCAACGTTAGTTTGCTTGTTGCTGTTTTTCCATCAGATAACCTTTATCTAGCTATTGTTTGCAAATGGACCAATAATAAATATCTTGTTACACTCATATAGATTTGGAACAGTTCTTGCATCAAGAGCAATAAAGGCTGCTCACTGTTTAACTTCCATTCAGGTTATTTTCCTTGAACCTTTGTTTTTCGGGTTTTGTTATTGTTTTTTTATGAGGTATGCTTGTTTGAAGAGGCAATGTAGGCAGCTCACTGGCAAACTGCACTTTTGTCCAGTTTAAATTTGCTATCATTTATTTTACTTGCATTTGTTTTTTATACGCAGCAAACTGCACATTTGTCCAGTTTCCCATGTATTTTTAGCAACAAATATGAATTCTTATCTATTCTGTCTCTTCTGAGAGCAATTAACATCGTGTTGGGTGATTATATTATTATAATATATCAATCATGTGGACTCAGGAATAAATCTGCAACTTATACCTTTAGCATTGGAGCAATGCATGATAGATTTTATTATATGTCACACAAATCTGCAGTTCTGATTATTTAATTTGGATGTACATGAGTGAATATCGTTTTTCCTTTCTTGTGTTGTAATATTTTTCATACACTGCAGTTTTCACCCACATCAGAACACATACTATTGGCATATGGTCGGCAACATAGTTCACTGTTGAGGACCATTTTCATCAGTGGGGATACCAGAGTTCCTATGTACACAGTCTTGGAGGTATATATGGTTAACTTGCTCTAAACCATATGTTGTTTACTAACTACTGTTCCAAATTATTTCATTTTAGCTTTGTCTTAAATCTAAATTTGAACTTTTTTTAAAAAAAATGCACCAACATCTGCAACGTAATATTGATAGATTTTTCTAAAAACTTGGTCAGAGTTAGTGAAGTTTGACTTAGGATGAAGCTAAAGTGACCTATAATTTGGAACAACAAAGGGACTAACAACAACAACAAAGCCTTTTTGTTCCTAACAAGTTGTGTTAAGCATGTTGAGTACTTTTTTTTTTGTGAACCAAGCATGTTGATTACTAATAACTAGTAAGTATATGAATTAATAATCTGTTATGGAATATCTGACCAAACTGCTCTCACAATACCTATTTATGACAGCTGAAAATAGATGCATTCTATTCATTGTAATTTACATTGCAGTACAACCTAGTGATTTGAGAATCCAAGTATTAGTATTATTGTTGTTTTCCACTACCATAGGTGTATCGAAGTTTCAGACATGGAGCTTGTAAGGGTTCTTCCTAGTGCTGGAGAAGAAGTCAATGTTGCATGTTTTCATCCTTCCCCTGGATCAGGTCTTGTTTATGGGACTAAGGTGAGTAGCAAGTTAAGATCATCTACAAAAATGGAATAAATATATGCGCTGCTGATGCTTCTAGTGTACAACAGCAAGGGAAGGTTAGGTTTCTTCAGCACCATGGTGCAGTATCCACTCGCTGGGGAGAATGTTCATGAGGTATTACTTTCCTACCACTGAAGGTTTTAACTATTCCGCATGGGGATTTGGGGGTAGGGATTGAGGGTATAATTAGTTGGAGTCCAACGCCCATCGGAGTTTATCCAAACGAGCCCAGAGGAGTATGATATGTACTTAGTTTGAATCTTGTCATAATTAGACAGAGTGCACATCTCGCATTTGATCTTGATTAGCCAGATTCCTTTTATTCCTGTATGTAGTCTGACAGTGTGACTTATAAATAGAAAATTGCATTCAGATATCTATAGACCCTTTTAGTTGTTTCACTGTTGTCAATTTACTGCTTGCAAGAACAAGGATTGCAGTTTGCTGGCTGGTACAGTAGTTTTGACTTCGTAGTAAATTTCACAGTATTGAACACTCAACATTTCTCTGTTTATAATGTTCAATTGTTCAATAACAAGAAACTAAAAACAGGGTTTCTAAGATTGGCAGCCAAGCTCTTGTCAGTAGGGGTTCCACTAGGGCTATTTTCTCGGATAGCAATAACACTTATTTCAAGTACACAAGCACAAGCATACTAAGTTGATCTTAAGCTAGTTACAGTTGAGGCTGAAGACTTCATAGTCTGCTTGTGTTTGTCCAAGCTCATTCTTGTAGTAACCTTGATCTTTACATCTTTAACCATACCCTGAAGTCCTGAACGCTCATTATTGCAACATGCTACTATTGCAGTATATTTTTTTGGATTTTAATTGCTAGCATTGATCCACTCGAGATAACTTTCTATTTCTTTGTTTGTCATTGTAGATTTAGAGGCATGTGCTTTAAATGCAATTCTGGACATATTAACTGAATCTCAGCATCACATTCTTATGCTGCTGAACTCTATCTTGATTGTGGCTTCTGCAACATCCTGGAAGAGGATCCCTTTGTTTTTTTATATGTTCATGTTCTGATGATGCTTGTCCATATGTGGAAACAGAATGCCCAGGTTGTGTTTGTCACCCACTAAATGATTGGTAAGCTATTAGATGCTTTAATTTTCCATCCCTTACAAGTAGTCAATGTTCTATTTTATTCCAATGGCAAGCCTTAGATATAATCATGGTATTGGCTGGACAAGCATTTCCTTAAGGCTGCCATGTGCCATGCCATCATGAGTTCACTGTTAGTTCAGTGCACTATTAAAATTCTGTTCTAGCGGTTTATTGTAAATTGTTATAGAGCCTTAAGTCAGAAAAAATCGATGTTGAGTGCCACTATTATGTAGTTGTGTATGATTAACGTCTTATATGGTGCATATGTTTAATTCTTAGGACATAGGCATCATGAAGGGAGATTTGCAGTGCGAATCCTTTCAAAATTCACATCAAAATGTCCAGAATAATATTATATCTGAGAAAACAAAAGTTAGAGATCTGCAAAAATCAATATACAGAGAAAGGAAAATATCATCACTAGCTTTCAATTGTTAGATAAATTTTATTCCCTCTAGTCACAAATGATTTTTTTGGAAATTGATATGGTCTCCAAGGCACAACTTTGACTACTTTTTTGTTACAAAATATTTATAAAATATGGAAAAAGTATATATTTGTGAAACCCTGTTTCAATAAAAATCTAGTGGCATCATTTTTCAAAAATCTGAACTCAACACAATGTAATATGTGATCATAGATTAGAATTGTTGGCTTATGACACCTCCAAAATGCCACTTTGATGGTGTATAAGAAAATTTCTTTACATACATCGACTATGTTTGGATGTCCACTGCGTTTTAGTCTACACCGTGCGTCCATTCCAACTGTTTAATGGTGAACGTTAGTGATATAGTTGGTGTACGAAGGTTAGTACCGTTAGGGGTTTGAACCGTATGTTTCTTTGTTGACGGTTGGTCAAATGTCGACCACATAAACTAATTTCATTGGTTGTTCCTTACAAAATGGTATTGGTTTTTGCTGAAGGTGGTTGATTGTTGTTACAGGAACTTAAGCTCAACTGGACCATACTTTCATCTGTCTCCAAGACCGAGAGGGCCTAATGGAAAAACATCAGAATTCAGCCTCCAAGATTAATGTTCGACTTTTTGCAAAACTATTGTACATGCAAGGAGGGCTACTATTTTAGGTGTGGTTAGCATGTGTAAGAAGTGAACGAGAAATCGCAGCCTCATCCAGCATGAATTACCAACAATGGTTGACTGCTTTGTACAAGGAGACCCCAAAGGATACGGTCGCCGCCTGTATGAATGTGGATGGCAATACACTGACGCCTGGCCTCCCAAAGATGTGATGCATACTTGCTTAGTTCGATGTTAGTAATATATTTTCTTTTGAAATTGTTACAATTCTTGTATGCAAGCCTGCGAAGAAATGTATCTGCTACTCCATGGCCTCCCACGTGATCACCCCATTAGAACCCTACTACAAGATTTTTCATCTTGCCGTATGTATTTGCTACTCCATGGCCTCCTACGTCATCACCCCATTAGAACCCTACTACAAGATTTTTCGTCTTGCCGTTTGTCCTCCCCACATGCTGCCTGATTCTCCTTCACGCCTTCTCGTTTGTTTTCCCTTCATGCTTGCAATTTCTTCTTCCCAGTTGCATGCACATGCAAGCCGCCTCCACAAAATCACGAAGTCTACTCCGCCCAATTGATGCACGAGGAACTGCCAAGCATTTGAGGGGTCGACTGATGGTTGTATTTATATCCCCTCCATGCATCTTTTGGTAGCAATTTGCAGGGCATGAGCCATTCGTCTCTCCTTTCCAAGCTCTCTTTTTCATGTCTCTGATTACTTTTCACTAACGAGTGAAGTAATTTTTGTTTCCTTGAACCGATTCCGTGAGGCGGACTCGCCGACAGGGTTCTCCCAACACTTCTCCAATACGGTGTCCCTAGTGGCGGTAGAAAAAGGCGAGGCTGCTACTGAATCACTACCGCTCCTTGCCCCCCTGGGGGTGGGGGTTGGGTCTCCAGTGGTGACGATGTGGAGGCTATTGAGGTCGGGGCAAAAGCTGTGGGATCGGCGACGTTTGTGGACGTTGTTTCCTTCTTGGAGGTGTCCTTCCTACCTCTCCTTTCGTCTTGGAATTTTCGGGTGAAAACCTTCCCTTGGTGGGCTACCTTGTCGGCGTCGTTTCCTCGAAGGCTTGGTTAGGAATTCCAGTTCCGCGATTGCTCTTGGTGGTGCCCCAATCGTCCCGCAGGTCATCGGGCTGTGGCTCGGCGCAGCGTGCGGCGAGGTAGCAAGGGGCTACGAAGGTGATCGCATGCAGTGGCTTGTGTTGAAGGCCCAATCCGACCGGCCATGTTGATGGAGACTTCGTGTTGAGGACCCAATCCAACCGAAATCGGGCTTTCTTGTTTTATTTTCTTCCATCTATTTTGTTGTTAGTTGATAGTGGGGGTAGCGGATATAAGATGGAGGCTCGTGTTGATGACCCAATCCAACCGAAATTTTAACTTCATGTTTATCTTTTTCCATCCAAGTTGTTGCTAGTTGAGTTGTTTTAGTGGTGTGAGTTGTGTTAGCGAGTGGTAGACGGAGTGGAAGACTCCTAAGTTGTATGTTTTTTTTGGGCCTAGTTTCCATCCAAAAAATTGGGTGAGTGCATGACTTTTTCTCTTTATTTGTTTAATAGAAATCGCAGCTTGCCATCGTTTTGAAAAAAAAATATATCACTTGTAGTTGCAGGTTATTATGATAGTTTACTTGCGATCTGTGCTGGTGGTGATTTTTATTGCAATCGTACCACATCTCATTTTTGTGCATACACGTACTTGCATAATAGTGTCACGGATGTAATATTTGCTTCAGAACGTTCGAGATGCACCTGCGGATAAATTCTCCCGATAGGCATCATTAGCTTCAGGGCACATACGTCACTAGAGACGGACAGTAAGACCAGGGCTAGTTGACTACCCGCAAGGGTGTCCAGGAAACGGGAAGAAAGAGTAACAATTTCAGCAACTGAAACTGGTAACAAGTTCAACTGAAAGTACTACACTGAGAATAACTAGTAACATCCAACAGTTGAGATAAATCTGGCAAGGTTCACTCGAGTCCTAGAACGCCATATCCCATATGGAAGACACAACGAAAAAATCACACAAGACGGAACATAGAGCAACAATGAAACTGCATCATGGCGATTTCTTCATCATGGCTTGGCAGCGACTTCAATATCATGGTTTGTCCCTGAGAACCTGTGAAGCAAATAGGCTTCTTGTTTCAGCTATTCAACAGAAAAAAAAATCCAAGTAGGCTTTTTTGTGATGTAAGTCAGTCCCACTTTCAATATGAACAATAAAACTAAGTATTGTAGGCACAAGAATTATACACTTGAAATACTGATTGACTAGCTCCAAATATTGTAGAAACAGAATAAAAATGTCCATGCACTGATATTGTTAATATTGATTATATAGGCCACACAGTAAATTATTTAAAATCACACAAACATCCACAAATTAAGCACAAAGATGGGGGGAAAAAAATCATGCTTTAAAGAAGGAAGGAGTGGTGCTTTAAAGAAGGAAGGAGCGGGTAACAGCTAAGAAGAGGATGGTGCCGTGTGCTAGTGCCCTTCGTGGCTTGTGGCGATATGCCGTCTCCCTCCACCTTCCTTCTCTGACCCTATCCTCCTAGTCCACCGCTGCCGCCCCCTGCTCGTCTTCTCCGGCGATGACGGCAGGTGGGTCGGTTCCCCGCTGCCCCTTGTTCCCCTCTTCTTCTTCTTGTAAAATCCCAGGCCAAATAAAAGTTATGAGGGCCTTTTTCGTTTTTATTTTGGTTTGTTTCAAGCTTGCCGGATCTCTGGTGGCCATGGAAGGTAGAGGTGGTGGCGCATCTTGTCATGGCAGGTGCTGCAGCGCAGATCTTGCTGGCCGAGTTCCGGCTCCATCGCCGGTCTTCGCCCGCCACGCGTCGCAGCCCGTGGAATCCTTCGTGGCGCCACCGTCGTCTCCCTGGTCCGTGCTCACCTCGGAGTCGCTGCCGCCCGTGGTGCTCTTCAACGCCAGCTACAGCTCGGCCACGGCCTCCATCGTCGCCACCGGCCCCTACGCCAGAGGGCTCCAACAACTGGTGTCGCCGCCGGCCACCTCCGCGTCCGCGGGCAACGAGGTACTCGCGTTGGCGTTCCCGCTGGGGTCTATCCGCATCGGGCTTCATCACATCAGAAAATCGCCGGCGCCGCCGTCCGCTTCGTCGTCAAGCTGGGGAGATTTTTTCGTGGTGTCTGCCACACGGTGGGTCCCGCTGTGGGGCCTGCAGCAACGTGCGCAACATGCAGATATCCATGTTCCCTTCTCTGGCTCAGGAACGAACACGCGTCTGCCAACGCCGGAGGTCATCCTCATCTGCTCGCCAACGCATTCACCGGACGCATGGAGCAGCGCTTGCGTGGACAACCTTATCCTCTGCCTGGCTTCCCGTGGAAGACTCCTTTTTTTCTTTTTAGTTTCCATCATCATGCAGCCTACAAGCAAGACCACGATACAACTATACGTGGTGCGGTCTTGATGAAGTCGCCTCCACCTGGGTTTCGACACCGAGTCTCATCCTGTATCGCCGGGCGACGAGATTACTACATTATTATTCGGCCGCCGGGTGTGGATTCTATTTACGCTCTGCCGTCCAGCCAACCGACGCATGGGCGCGGCCCTTCCATCTGGCGTCCTCCTACGGCGACATATCAGCTCGGTCACCGCCGACGAATTCGCCTTCGCCTTCGCCTTTGCAGTAGTTGTAATCCGGTCTATGGACCACCTTGTCATACGGCCTTCTTTGAAGGACCGATGTGTATGTTGGCTGCTTAATATATAATATAAAGTTGTGTTTGTCAAAAAAAACAGCTAAGAAGAGTATAGGGAAAAGAATTAAGCGACGAGCCGAGGAAAGAAGTAAAAAGAAAATATTGGCGTCTCTATGTGAATATAGTAAAGAAAAATGTGCTGGAATGCAGTGTTGACTATAGAGATGCATCTGGACTATGAAGCTATATATATATCGTAAATGGGAATGGGAGATAATGATGGCAGTACATTTGCTAAAATGTTTTTTTTAATCATTTGCTAAAATGTTTAATAGCAAACTTTGTGGATCACAACTTTGGACAGCACTTGCAAGCAGCATGTAAACAGCCGTCAGCATCTTGTTCAAGCAGGATAACAACCAGGTAGCAGCAGTCACTTTTACACTTATCAAGAAGTTGCGCACAGTTACGGGATGGATATGGGAAAATGGGTGGGAAAAATCTGGGAGGGCGTAGGATGAGATATTGTGGCATGGGTTTGGGGTGTCGGCAAGCAAGGCTGTGCTGGCCCTACATGGATATCTCAGGGTACTTTTAAGTTTATCTAGAAGACTACGGCCCGTTTGGCAAGGCTCCAGCTTCTCCGAAAACAGCTCCAGGAGAGGCTTTGGTGATGAAGCAGCTTTTCCGGAGGAGCAGACGGCCTAAAGAGGAGGCGTTTGGCAAAACAGCTTCGTCAACGGCATCTCCAGTTATTTTAATTTTTTTTTTTTTTTTTTTTTTTTCGTTTCCTCTCATCTCTCTTTGTTCCTTCTTTCTCTTTCCCTGCTGCCCTTCGCGAGTGGCGGCCGCCGCCGGCGCCTCGTCCTCCGGCTCTGTGAGTGGTGCCCGTACCGGCCCTCCCGGCGCCGCCCACCGCCGCAGCCTACCCGGCCGCCTCTGCTGCCACTGCCTGCACCCGCCTCGCCGCTACGGCCCGCCGCTGCGTGCCAGAGCCTTGCTGACATGTGCGCCGCCGTTTGCCGCGGTGCCCGCCCTTTGCGCTGGGAGCTCGGCCCCCGCCGACCTCCCCACCGCCGCCGCCCGCCTCGGCTACGCCACCATCCTACGCCGGAGCCGCTCCACCCGTCTCCGCCTCAGGATGCCTGCCACACATTCTGTCTCCTGCCACGTTTTTGACGCGGAGCCGAGGAAGCCAAAAATTTCTGGCTTGTCGCCGTGCAGTCGCGTGTGAGAGCACAAAAACCGGGGCTCTCGCCCTGGCTTCAACTCCGTGGCTCGCTGCTGAAGCCACAGCGAAAAGCCATGCCAAACGCCCTCTACATGCCAACATGTGTATTAACCAGGAAGAGAAGTTGGTGGAAAGGTTTGAATGGCTTGCAGGGACGGTCGCCCTAGGGATTAGAGAGGTGCTGATCAATTCATGCTTAACTAATGTGCCTATCTACCAAATGCCAGGGTACAGGCTTCCTAAAACTATGCTAGCAAAAAATGAAGAAAACATGAAGAACTTATCTTTGCAGAGTGGGAGTATTAAGAGAGAGAAAAAAGTCTTCTGGTGAAACAGAAAATAAATTTACATTATCTGCTCAACCAACACAGAAAGTTAGCAGATTCAAGGACAGCCATCTCATGTGCTGTCCACAGTTCGAGCTCCCTTTGGGAATGTGCTATCTTGGGGATTCCTACTATTTCTATAGTTGGTACAAATTGTGACCTAGATTTCATGCATATATCGATATATTGATCCTGCCAACGTATTGTGATGGGGCTAAAGCAACGGCTGGTCAAGTTGCTGCAGTATAGCAAAAGGGGTGGCAGCATGTAGGCCTAAGGCGACCAGACCACCTCCTTCTCCAAGTTGGCTTTGTCAACTTGGCAAACAAGTTATTATCTGTATAATTAGGAGTATATCTAATTATCTATCATCAGCTAACAATGACTGGATCCAATCTATATCCCATCTACATTTTATTTAAGGGTATATGATCAAGGCGTTGTATTGTGATTCATTAAGCAAAAGCAAAGGGGTGAAAGCCTTCAGCTCTCCAACTCTCTTAGCCCCTGGTGCATACCATGATGGCACTATGACTGTCAATTCGGTAGATTCTTAACAAATTAGTATTGCACATTGTGAGGGCCATTCTCTCTACACAAGAAATCATTGATCCAGATCAAGAAAAGCTGTTAATCTCGAGCAACTAAGAAATATTGTTGGATCAAAGGGGCATATCAGATGTAAAAAGTTAACGCTTCCATTCAATCCAAATTTATGCCTAAAGTACTCATCACTTCGTGTCATAAACCATCCTGATTTCGTTACTGCCGCAGGGCAGTCTCAGCTGTGTGTGTTCCTTTTTTTTTTTATTTGGGGGGTGTGGGTAGATGGGGCCGGAGGTACAACAAGGGGAAATTAAACCCACAGCTGCATCCACCATTGCATAGGAGGGGGACAACCAGCCAGCCGCCACACCTGCCCCCTTCGTCAAGTTGGACCAGCGACAATTATTCGTAAGTTAGTAAATAATCTGTTTGCTTGTCAATTATGTTAGGGGTTGTAAGATAGGAAATATTATCTTTTTTAAAAGGTAGCAGGTACATATCTACTCAATAGTAAGTTAGAATCATTTTGTTAGTCCCTACCTATAAGGTTACAAGAGTCATGTTTCATTAAACAGAAAAGACTCTCTCATCACAGACCCCCTGCCCTGCCCTAGCCAACACCACCAGCTCTCCTCTCGGTTGACTGCCAATCACATGTCACCTGCACCAGGAACTGAAGCCTCACCTTTTCAGCTTATGTAGGTATGTTTCAGTTCAATCTCGGTGCCACAAATATTGCACCTAAGACTCCCCCCACCCCCGGCTAATAGTGGTCTTGGAAGTCTTTTTGACCTTCTCAAGACATTAGATGAACCTTTTAAAAAGTTTGTTGGATTTACTGGACACTATGGAAGTTTAATGGCCTATTTGTCTTTATGTAGGGCGTGAGAGAGTTTTGGGTTTTTGAATTTTTCTTAGGCGCCGCATTTCAATCGAGGTGATGTTGGTAGATAATTGTGCAGAATTTAATTGCATGCATAAAACCAAAGCATTTGCATTAATCGTTTGCATGCAAGACCGAATAAAACAGAGCCGTGGGACTTCTTCGTTATGCTGATCTGCCATGGCTGGAAACGCCCGAATGCATGCAGCCATGCAAAAACAAATGCATGCAGCCATGCAAAAACACATCGCATTAACAACATCTTGCACGGCTTAATTAGCAACCATTATTGATCTTTCTTGTTATTTATATTTCCTTGGTATCTGAGATATTGGCTTAAACGCCTTATAAAAAATGATAGAGGGAGTATTTCATACAAACAGTAGAAGATAAATTCATCATTACCTGTTCAACAAACACAATAGTGTAGCAGATCTAAGGGCAGCCATCTCATGCATTGTTCAAAGTTTCAACTCCAACATCTCCACTACCAATGCACCTGCCTACAAAAGAAATAAGTCCAAGTGAATTAACAACATGCAAAGCAGGGCACAAATAAGTTCACTAAATCTTTTCGTAATCAGAGAAAATAGAATTATCTAGAATTATTCTGAACTGAATTTGTTACTATTTTTCATGGATGGACTATATCAAAATGTGCTCAAATTGGGAAAGTTGAGTGACAAAATAAACATGCCTGCTTAGAGCTAATTAAGATTTGGCATTATATTTGTTCCTGATCTCACAAAAAATCTCTTCACATGCAGAACACTTCCAAACATAATACTTTTGTATATTTCAAAGGGTAAGACATATTAACTGCACTCACAATTATGGATGTACTATTCAGTGCACATGTGGAAGCCGAACTACTATGTAAATTGAGCTCTGTTCACCATAAAGAACATATAGAAAAATGGCAGCAATACAGTAATCAATCTCTTAAGATTCCTAATATGTATCATGGTTCTAGTTCATAGCGATCCAGCCTGATTAATGAATGACCAAGATGTTGTGGACCCACATTTGATAGGCAACTTAAATTTGAGCATGTGCTTCTCATACAATTATAGATAACTAATAGAAAGAGTAAGCATTACTATCTCTAAACAAAGTATCGACCGAAAGACCATAAAGACTATCACAGTGCTTCCATATGTGCTGGCTCATGTTTAGGTTTGCCACCTTTGCTAGCATTTTCCAAAAGTAATGTACTTCATGCTGAAAAAGGTCCAGTATTAAAGATTCACACACAAACACTGACATAGCAAAATTTATCATACAACAATAGACCATCCGGAACAAATTTGTGGGCAATCATTAACTGAGTTCAGTAACAGTATAAAAATAAACACAGTTATAAACAAAAAGCACTCTGTATGGTTATTGCAAGATTAAGCACATGAAAAAGCAACCAGATATAGAGAAAAAGAATGTTACGGAAAGTAAATATGAGGTATTACCTGAAGCATATAAACTTCTGTAGGGATAAAAGATGCTAATGAAATTGGGTGTAGAAATATTTTTGAACTGCAGTGACTTGAGTTCAATCATATAGAGTTGAAGATCTGTTGATACAAAAATCACATCACCATCCTCATCATACCCATGGACAAATGTAGCTGATCTATGCACACGCGGTCTCGGCGGAAGGAGGTTATCTAGATCAATGGTTCTCTGAAGCATCCATATGGCACCGTTGTTGGAAGTGACTCTCCTCTCCCACAGCTGGATGGTAAAATCTGATGTAATAGAGGCCAAGCCCAGCATCCTCCATCCGCAAGATCTGCAGGCATGAGCGTGCGACGAATCTGTCGATGTGTGCCTCCACCGGATAGTCCATCACAGTTAGACTTTGCCTGACCAAATCAAACTCAAGGATGCCACCACGGTAACCATTCTCATAACGAAGGAGCAGCCAGAAAAGTGAATTCCCAATCAGGACGCTCGGCACCAACAAATCCACCGGAACTTGGAGGAACGCCGAGGTGATTTCGCCCCACACATCACTCTCAGATTCGTAAACGGAGACGAACACATTTATGGAGACGAACACATTTATTTGCTCCTCCACCACATTCCCAGTCCATAACAAGACCACCTTGAAAGATTCAAGTGGTACCCGGCCGGCGCAGTGGCCGCCGTGGCAGAGCAGCGCGCCGTTGAGGGTGGTGCTGCCGTCTTCGTCGTCGCCGGTAAACTCCGGCGGAAGAGCCAAGCGGCGTTGGTCTCCGGCGACGGGGTCCCACACGGCGACCTCGCGGCGCACCCGGCTAACAAGGAGGGCGAGACCGTGGCGGCAGCAGAGGAAGCTCCAGTGCTCGCCGCGGGGCAGCGGCAGGGAGAAGCGCGCGGATGGGATGCGGTCGGGCGGGCCCAGCGAGGGCGTGAAGTAGGGGCCGTCGATGTCTTCGAAGAAGAAGCCGAGGAGCGGGGCTCGCCGGTGGTGGAACGCGCGGAAGCGGCGGAGGAACCCGGGGTCGGAGATGAGGCGGAGCCAGCGCTTGCAGACGAGGGAGGCCCGCGGGAGGGAGGACGGCAGCGGCGGGAGGCGGAGGAGGATCTCCCGGAGCATGTCGTCGTTCTCCGGCATCGGCGCCGGCGAGGAGGGGCGGCGCATCGAAACCCTTGGTCCTCTGGAGTGCGCAGAGAAGAGGCTGGGCCGTGGGCCGTGGGCCGTGGGATGGAACGACGCCTCGTCAACATCTTTATATTTTTTTTTTTTTTTTTTACGTATGCAATTATGAAAAAAGCTCGACCGCAATACTGCAATTAAAACTTTTTGAAACAGCACTCAGATACCATCGGCCAAGTGTAACTTGTCCCCTATAACACTCCGTCCCATTTTGCACACTAACACCGTTAAAACAGCCCGACGAAAAAAGACTTTCTTGCCCCTCGGTTCATAGTAGGCCGATAAAAATCATCATCGCCCCTTCTATACCACTCCCTAGTGTTTGAGGTTGGCTGTAGGTGTGCATGCAGCATATGACTGTACACTTGTGAAAAAATCCAAAAAAAAAAAAAAGTGCAGCACGTATGCATATATGTGCACTTGTTTTGAACACAAGAAATTGACACAGTATATAATAATAACAAAGCTAACCCTAATTAATTCTAGGGCATCTTCCACACAAAATCAGATCTAACAGTGTCCACGCTTTGGTGTACACTGTCCACTCCACTACGATATTATTGCTGCCACAAACGATGATAATATATAGTTACAGGTGATTGATAGCCAACAGTATAGCTGACACGAGAAATTAAAGGGTGATAAACCCACAATCAACACAGCACTGACAACTGAGCAGCACGCTTGACTAATGTTTTAAATTAAAACTAACCGCTTACATAAGCAGCTAGACAATCGGCAATGGTCCAGGGATGTGCCAATCCACTCCGGCTGTCATAGTTGGCCAGGGGCTCAGTACTTCCATCTTTGAGATGATATGCGCCAATCTGCTGGTCGCCATGTCTCTCATCAAGAATTAGTCCCGGGTACACTGTGTTGGCGCTGAGGGATGGAAACACGTGAGGGGCACGTAGTGCACGGGAAGAGGCCGACGAAGATGGCACGACCACGGGCGGAAGCAAGGATCGTCCTAAACAAGGCACGGAAGAGGAGCATGATCCGGCCCCTGGGATGGAAGCGGCGATCCTCCGTGACGGGTGCGGCGCGGGTCCGGCGGCACCGCCTCCACGGGCGGCAAAACGGCTCGGCGGCTCCCTTCCCGGCGGCGGCGGGGCCGGGGCCGGGCGCGCCGCGGGGATGAGGCCGGGCGCGTGTCGCCGGCCGATCCGCGCCGCCGGGCCGGCGGGGCGGCGCTCCCTCCTCTTCCTCTTCGCGGCGGGGCGCTGGGGCGCTTCGCGGGCGGCCGGACGGACCGAAGGCGTCTTGGACTCTCGGTCGGGGCGGCGCTCGGATAGGGTTTTTTAACTCATTCCTAAAGGGTACTCCTACGTCCCCATGGAGTTCGCTGCTTTTGACTTTTGAACTTAATGTTTGACCATCCGCCTTATTCAAAATATTTATACAAATCATAAAATAAATTAATCAATATTCAAGTATCTTCATTGATAAAATAAGTCGTAACAAAATAAATTATATTTGTGCAAAAAATTTGAATAAGACGAAGCATCGAAGAAGATGGCACGGAATCCATGGTGACAAACTCGGTGGGGACGGAGGGAGTAGGATGAACACTTCTAATGTTGGGTCCCACATGTCGGGTTATGGAAACGTTAGGAATCGAACGGAACACGAAATGAGTGGTATAGAGGACAAGTTACACTTGGGGACGATGGTATACAAAAAGCGCCAAAGTTTTTAGTGGTACAATGTGTCAAGAGCTTCTTTTATAATGGTACAAGTGTTTGACTAGATTGAGATTGGTCGTCATTGGAGTTGGTGCTTGGTGATCATGGAGGATGGATCGAGGTGATCCAAAAGTTGATCAAGCATGCAACTTCGGTGGAGTTTCGGAGATTATTTGTCCCCAAGGCAATGGTATAACCATAGGGCTTTTGATTTCACACCCAAGACACCATAGAGGGTGTGGGTGGTTATAGGATCGATAAGCCGTACTATAAAGAGGGAAACTTATCGTACATATCGGTCCTCATGTGACTTTAGGTTCAAAATTCATATGCATGCATTCTAACCTAAAGAGCTAACTCCGCGCTTGTCGAAAATGTTTCAAAAATGCTAACACATGGTGTCGGGGGTGTTCTTCGACGTGTCGGCAACAAGAAACAAGTGACGGAAGTCGGTTTTGGAGCAAAGGCGAAGGAACGATGACGAAACGACGAAGATTTCGCGCCGGGAAGTGACCGGGGCACTTTGGCCGAAGCACGCGAAAGTGACCGGACGCACCGATCGGTGAGTCCTACGAGAATTCCGATAAGGGTGTAAACCGGGTTCGGCCCTCGGGCGACCGGACGCTGCCGACCGGATGCTTCCGGTCTTGACCGGAAGCATGATCGACGCCGCGACCGGACCCGATGTCGGCCGGGGTCCGATCCATTGCTCGGGGGTTGTCGGTTGTGGCCGACCCACCGCCGGACTCACCGGGTGAGTCCGGGCCGGTCTTTTCCGGGCGGCTGCGAAAACCATGGGTTTCCCCCAACGGCCATATTTTCGTGGTGAGGGGTATTTATACCCCGTTGGTCGCCTCTTGCTCTCTCTTGGTCATTTGAATCATTCCTAACATCTTTGAGCAAGCAAGCAAAGCCTCCCTCCTCTCTCATTCTTGATTTGAGCTTCATTCTTGAGAGAAGAGTTGATCCAAGTGCATTGCATCGAGTTCTTGCATCTAGAGGCACTTGGGGATCGTTGTGAGCGTGTGAGTTTCTTGTTTCTCTTGGAGACACCGCTCCTAGCCCGGCTTTGGTGATTTGGTGGAGTTGTTGGCAAGAAGAGGAGATTGTTTCTTGGCCACCTCCCGGCGAAATTGTGAGGCGATCACGCACTCCTCGTCGGGAAGACAAAGTGCAAGGAATACATTGCTCGTGTCTTGGGTACCTCACTTGTGAGTGGTGTGTTGAGGCTAGCAAGGGCACCGTCTAGCTCAAACACTATCCTTGTGTTGATCGGCACAACCGGAGAGTAACTTTTCGGTGTACAAGCGAACTCCGGGTGAACAAATCGACTTGTTCATTGTCTCATTGTGTGGATCATCACCTTCGTGTGATTGATAGCTTTTCTTCTTCCCGGTGATTGGTTGACATCCTCTACACATCGGTATAACAAGCTTCTCACTCTAGCATTACTTTCCTAGTTTACTTTGAGTAGAGAGCTAGCACTTGCTTGTGTAGGTTGTTCTTGCTAGCATAAGGACCATATTAGGATTGCTCACTAGATAGAGTAGTGACATAGACTTTGTGTGACTTAGAGATCATAGAAATATTTAGTCTTGTCACTAGAAGGCTTGCAAGACCATTAGAGCTAGTGCAAAACCGCTTTTACGCCGTGTTTTATACTAATCGGTTTGTTGAGTTGAGTTTGTAGAAAATTTTTATAGGCTATTCACCCCCCTCTAGCCATCTAGGACCTTACATGGCTGCCACGTACAGCCTTCAACACCGGATGGCTGATCTGGACCGTCGGATTACACGGGTGGAGAACCAACCGTCCCATTTGGCGATCTACCAAGCATTGCTACCGTTCCAGGGTGTGCAGCCATCCGCTCCCACCACCGCCGCCACCGGCCGCCATGGATGCTGCCCTCTCCTTCGTCGATCCCGTCTTATGCTATGGCATCGGCGATGGGGTGGTGTTTACGAGGGTGAACGTCCCCAGCGCCACGTCGACGGCCGCTCCAAAATACCCACCACCGGCGCTATTGTCCTTCCTAGCGGCCCGATCCTACAACACTCATTCACCGATGGGATCTTCTATAGGGGTACCGATGTCCGGCCAGATCCGGTGATGGCGGTGGTACGGCCGCAAGCTCTTTGTCTTGCGACCTCTTAGCACTCCGGCGAGTGCGGTGGCTGCGATTCTGCGGTGATTCATCCATGCACACCGTCGCGCATCAAGCGGCACTGGACATCGCGGACGGAGCCCGACGGGAAGATCTTGGGCGCCCGGTGTTGGTCGTCGGTCGTAAACTATGGTCACGCGACGCCGTCTTCGAAGGACAAGCTGCTTTGTTGTCGTCATGCGTGAGCATGGCTGTTCCCTTGATCGGCGAGCTACAACTCTGCGGCGGCGGCGGTTCCTCCTTGTCACCGGTGGGGGATGCGCTACCTAGCACCACCGCTTTCCATTCCGGCCGCCGCGAGGTCGTCTTCGGCCGGTCCTTTGTTGCATTTAGTTCCAGGCAGCCGTTCCGTGCAACCCTCTCATTTCGATGGTCTCCATGGGATCGGCGGCTACACACGTGTAGGTCTAGCATGCGAGGGTGTCACTTGTTTCTTCAAAAGTCACCAATAAAGAGTCACAATTTATTTAAAATAAGCCGAGATGTAAAAGGCTTGTTCTTAGGTGTTAGGTTTGTGTCTCGAGTCATTGTTAGTGTCATCGTTTGGTTGCAGCTCGAGGACGAGCTGCAAGTCCGGGTGGGGAGTAGTGTTAGAGGAGTCAGGGGCCTATTGGACCTTAGCCCATTAGGGTCAATTAGTGTCTTGCTTAGGGGTCAAGTCAAACCTCTATATATAATGAGAGGAGATGTATCAATCTAAAATTAAGCAAGAGATTAAGAAGGAAATCTCTTCTCTCTTGCCGGCCGTGGGCAGAGCCCCGCGGCCGGCGTTCCTAGTGCCCCATCCAGCCCCAAACCCTAGCGTCGCCATCTCGTAAACAAGACCGAAGGTGCTTGCAGCAAAGACGCGGCTAATGCGTGAGCAGCCGCCCAGCCCTCTCTTCCTCCTCAATCCACACAGCCCCAACACCGTCCATTACACAAATCTCATCTATGTTTTTCCTCAATGAACTGTGCAATAGTGATCTGATTGAAGTTCTCTTTCAAGTCAGCGTATGGAAATGAGTAAACCACAGTTGTAAACGTTCCAACTATATACAGCCATAGGTCATATATACATCCCATTGTATCCATACATCTCATTGTATCCTAATTATATACATCGCCATTGTATGGAAACTCTGTATCTTACCTGTACAAACGTAAAGATGATTGCATATTATTTTTGAGGGAACTGGAGGGGCCTCAGCCCCTGCCGGAAACAGGAAGCCGTAGTCTAAGTTCAATAAACAAAGAAAGTGAATATGATTGCATATTACTATGCAATTTATGTTCTCTCTTAATATTGGCCTAAAATAATTTCCGCTTGGCGCGCAGGTGCGCGCCGTCTCGACTAGTATCATAAATGTTGATTGTTTTTAATCAACTCCACCAATGGCAACGTCTTAGGCCATATTCGGCGTAGCTCCGGGACTAATTTTTTATATATATAGATTTTATGGAGTTGCTCGTGTCTAATTCTAGAAATTCATGGATTTTAAGGAGTCACGCATATCTAGCTCCAAAGTTCATGGATTTTTCGGAGTTGGTCATATCTAGCTCCAGAAATCTATGGATCTGAAGCTAAATCTAGATTATTAACTATATTTGGTTGAGTCATTTTGTGTTTATTTTAGATTCAAGATAAAGATATAAAATACTTTATTTTATCTTATAAACTCAAGATTTAGTTTTTCCAACTATTGCATTCAAGTCCTCAAACTCCACGACATTTCGTTGCCGTCGGGGCGGATCCAAGGGGCGGGGGGGCTGCCCGGGCTAGAGCCCCCCGTGGAGAGGTTAGTTTCCCTTGTAATTAGAGTAGTTTATTACATTAATCCACCATTAACGCCCTTGATTTTCATTAAATCTCCTATATTTAGCCCACCCCGAGGCGGCATCCTAGCTCCGCCCCCGGTTCTCGTGAAAGTTGCCAACACCCCCGATGGGAACGATTGGGTCGCAAGTGTTGACCGGGCGGAGGTGTCGTGTCTTGCGGCGCCGGGTTTGCATTGACGGGCGAGTGATGTGAAATAAACATGTTGAAGATCTCTAGTTTGGTTTTGGCTAATTAGTGGCATCCTTAGGACTAATCTCTCGATGCTAAGTGTATGATTAGATTGGAGATTGGTCAAGCCAATGGTGGAGCATGGTGGCCATGGTGGATGGATTGAGGTGATCCAAAAGTTGATCAAGTGCTCGCTTGGCATGGATTCGAGGATCAAAATGGGCTCAAGGCAAAGGTATAACCATAGGGTTATTTTAATTTCACACTCAAGACACCATAGAGGATGTGAGTGATTTAGGATCGATAGTTGTCGGTGTTTTGAACCGGCGTCCTATCACCGACGAGTAATATGATGCGCGTCCCTTGATCCAGATGGTGGTGCGAGATGACACAAGATGTATACTGGTTCAGGCCAACGTCGGCCCTAGTCCAGTCGAGGGGGTGGAGTCGTGTATCTGCACCGTGGTGCTCGTAGTAGGGGAATACAAGCAAGGTCGAGAGAGAGGCCGGGACCTCAAGTCTCTGTGCGTGGTGTTTGATCGAGCTAGAGTGCCAATGTCGTGTGAAGTCAGGACGTGTGTTCTCCCGACTTGCCTTACACTACGTCCGGGCTCCCCCTTTTATAGGTCAAGGGGGAGCCAGCGAGTACATATATCTCAAGGGTGGGTAGCTTCGTGGCTGGTTGGTCCTGTACTCGTGCCATGACGATATGGTGTCCATGTTTGCTGTCGTGGAAAGGGCATGGTCCTTCTCCCTATCATCACGTTGATGCCGAGGGGTACGGGTCCTTGGAGAAGCTTGGTCGAGGGTGATCATTGATTGCCGAGGCCCTTACTTTATCGAGGGGGTACCTGCCGAGGGATGTCATAACAGTATCCAAGGGGTGCGCTGATGGTGACCGAGAGCTGTAGCAACATCGTTCGAGGGTGCTCTGTCGTGGCTATAGTGTCGCCCCGAGGCCCTTGATGATGGGCGCGTGAGGTGACGTTGCGAGGGGGAGTGGTTGACACGATCCCAGTAGGCGTGAATCGCGTGCTTAAAGGCGTTCCTGACGAGTGTCGTTGAGTTACCCCTCAATATGCGAATTGATACTCTAATACATTACGGCGTGTCGTTGAGTTACCCCTCAATCACGTGGTGTCAAGAGGGGCCTAGTGAGGCAAGGCGTGTCGCCACCTTGATCCACCATTGAGACGGTCGACACAACCGGAGACTAGCTTGAGGGTGCTCAAGTGAACTCGTGAATAAATCAAGTGTCATCTCTTGTGTTGTTTGTCTCCCGTTGGTTGGCTTCATCGTGTTCATATTGTGATATCATCTTCCGGCGATTGATTGACTTTCCTCGACACGTCGGTATAACACCTCCTCTACCTTGCATTTACATTGTCGATATATTGTGCTTATGTAGTCTTGTTAGTTGAATTGGTTGCTTAGAATTGTTAGAGTAATCTAGCTTGTTCACCTAGTTAGTGAAGTAGAGACATCCATTTGAGTGCTCTAGAGACTTAATTGATTAGAATTGTCAATAGGTGGCTTCTTGGACAAGTAGAGCTAGTGCAACCGCGTTTATCGCTTTGTTATTATCTAACAAATTGTTATAGTGTTTTGTAAAAATTTTATTAGGCTATTCAACCCCCTCTAGTCATTTAGAACCTTACACATGTGTCATGCGTTTCTCATGAGAAATTAACAAACCAACGTGTGTCTCCTTTTTCCGAGCATAGAAACCTTAATATAATTTAGTCTTCCTTTAGAGACCTATGTAATTTGGTTGCTTTAATATATATTATATGTTGTTGTCAAAAACAAACAAACAAACAAACCAACATGTGTTATTGAAAATGTGTGCTGTCAGTGCACAAAAAACATACCCCAATCACGATATTAGGTGCAAATAAGGCCTAATTTGGGAATGTCTGTTTGCTTGAATTTATTAGCCCAAGGTTATCAACGGTATATTGTTTTTCTCTCACAACAAAACAATATGAGCCGCTACAGCATATGGATGCATACAATTAGCCAAAAATTCTCACAACTAAAGAAACCCCCAAAATAATCACATTTCTGACCAATCTAAGGTAAATATGTAGCCAACATAAGAACAAATGTATGTTGTTGGACATCTTGATATAAAAATTGCAAACAACATTTTAATGTAAAAACTTACTAATTAGGTTCTACCATATCTTAATCAGAAAAGTATTGACAACAAATTTTATGCATCTTTCTTTAATGTTCGGAATAAATATGAGGTTAAGGAGCCTGCTACATCATGAATGATAACGAGTGAATCAATGATAAAAAAAAACTTTTGTGAAGGGGTTCAAACAAAAACTGAGGTACCGGGTGCAATGGTCAAAAACAAGATTGTTCATGATGTTAAATAATTTACTTACTAGATAGATGCCGGTGCGTTGCAAGGGTTTCAAGAATTTATATCTGTGTCAAATAAATTGACCACACACGTGGCTTGCAGATTAGAAGGACATATATTATTAAGGAAATCTACAAATATAATTACATAGAAATATAAAGCCTGTTTCATGATCTTTATCACGTATATTGTTTAGTCTAGTTTTTAGAAAATATAAAGCCCGTTTCATTTTTCTATTTATTTTGTAATTCTTTATTATGCATTTTACATTTTTTTAGTTAATTTTTATTTTCTAAAATTTTAATAGAAGCGATTAAACAAATTTGCATTGGAAATCTAACTATTTTTGAATCCCTTGATACCCTTTTTTTTTTCTCCTTTTGTTGTTGCTTTAAGGGCTCATTTGGATCCCTTCATTTCGAAGAATTGAAATCTATTTAGGTAGTATTTGATTCATCCTCTCAACTTTAGTGACTCTCTCTAAAGTTTAGTCACTCCTAAAGTTTAGTGAGTCCCTGTTTGGTTCTGTCACTAAATACCACTATAATTATTTCATGTACACAATAGTTAGTTTTAGCTACCCCTTTATGACTAAAACCCCTAAACTTTAGTGGGGTGTTTGGCATTTTAGTCACAAGTGACTAATGATAAACTTTAAGGGGTGGGGTCGCTTAAACCAACATGGTCATAATAAATTAGGCTATTTAGTTTAGAATGTGAGATTCTCCAACTTCCCAAATTCATTGAGTGGGAGATGAGAAATGAAGTCTATAGATCACCATTTTTGTTTGTACTCTCCAACTCCATTCCAACTATATTGCCTAACTTAAACATGTGCCTTGAATTAAATTCTAATGATTCAAACAGACCCTAAGAGTTTGTGGATCAAAAACAAAAATCTACAAATAGTTTAAGGAGCTACGGTGCGATTAACACATTTGTAGGTGATTGTTTTTTTTTTTGAAAAACTTCATGGACAAAAACATAGCTGCTTTCACTGACTGTGCTCTGTGTGTCTCCCAGGGATATGATAATTTCAACCTTGAAAATAGTTTCTATAGGTAGCTACCATGTCATTATTACTCCATATGTGTTTGCTCTGAGGAGCTTAGGCCGTTTCCCATGGGTGTTCCTTTTCCTATGGTTATGGAACTATGTCTTTTACATTGTAGAGTTAATCCGTGAACCTATGGAAGAACAACATATACTTATTTTTTATCGTTGTTATTATTTACTTTCTCAGTTGCTTTGATTTTTTTTTGGTTATTCATTCGCAAAAAAAAAAAAAATTACATATATCTAAACAAACGAGTTACTATTCATCAAGTTGTAAAAATTTGTAAACTAAACAAGGCCGTACTATTAATCTAGACTAGATAAACGAAGCGGAGAGAGCACCTAAGAGTAGCTCCAGTGTTACTCAGAAAGCGAACCGAACTCCGACGTGGAGGTTCGATGAACGAACCAAACACTACAGCGATCGAACCGTGGGTGTCACACAGAAAAAGCGAACCAAGTTTAGAGTCCGAACCATGGTGAATAAAAAATTGAATGAGACCCTCTCCTCCCTTGCGTGTGTGGACGAGAGAAAAGCAACAACGCTGGCCCCATATACCGATGCTCACACTAGAGAAGCGAACCATGACTCAAATCGCTTTTTCCCTCTGCCATGCGTCAGGTTTGTTCGAACCGAACACCGGAGGTGCCCTAACATTACACCGTTGCTTACGTGGCGGCGTAATAAATTCATGAAAACGAAACGAGTGGCCGAGTGGGAGCAAGACGGGTCCGCCCGCGGCCTCCTGGTAGCTGCGGATTAGTCATTTCGAGCTGCCACGTTTGACCACCCTGCATTTTGTTTCTTCTTCGTCTTGTTCACGCCACGACGAACCCAAACCGACCCAAGACACGCGGGAAGAAGACACAGAACCATCAAGCCACTCCCTCCCCACTACTCAGGAGTCGGGACGGAGAGCAGGCAGGCACGATCAGATCTCCCCTCCACGCTGCGCCGACCGCCCTTCCTTGCTCCTCTCCACCGCTCCCCGGTTGGTTCCTTCTCTGCGCCCTCCTCCTTTCCGCGCGTATGTCCTGTTCGTGGCGCTTGACGTTCTCCTCCGATGGAGGGTTGGCTTTATTGATTTCTTTTATATATATTTCCTAAAATGAAAAATCCTGCAGGTGAAGCTTGAAGGAAGGAAGGATCATGGAGCGCGGCGTTCTGGGCTCCAGGAGCACCGGCGCCGTCCAAATCTTGGGGACGAAGGCCGGGGCCGCGACGTGAGTGCCCCTTGGTCCCTTCTCCTCTTGCCACTTTTTTTTTTTTTTGTGATCAGGTCTAGTCAGGTCTGGAATCGTACCGTGGGACTAACTAATTCAGTTTTTATGATGGTTGGAGTGAAAACGACGTATGTAATCCTAGAATTAATTAATCAATTTGCCATTGCTCTTGGGACTGTGAAGCCGTGGATTCTAGCATAGCATCGATTATGATGATTATTTGGTTTTCCATTCTAATATTTCTTTAGTCATCCATTATTTCCCCACCTGAGCAACCCCCTATTTCGGAAATTAGTAGTGGGATAAGATCAATTTCGATTTGATCCCCAAAATCAAGATATGTATGTTACTACAAGAGTTGAGGTATTTAATCTAACAGGCAAGATGGCATAATACCGTGGATCCCAAACCATGTTATTGGGGTTTGTATTTTTTTTTGGATAAGGTTAATCCATCGACACCCATTGTCAAAAATAAATCCTATGAGACCTACCCCCAAAAAATTGTTATCTGTTATTTGTTGATTATTCTGTAATACACAGAAAACTGAAATTCTACGAATTTTAAAGGATCTACTCTTAAGAATATATGTAATTTTATATTGCTAAATCAAATTTGTTGTTAGCTAGTGGTAGACATTTTGATTTGAATCCGTTGTGAATCAGGGCATAGTGCTATTTAACACTTCATCCAACATCACTAATTTTACAATCTTCTAGAGATGTGTTTGAGCTGAGCTTTATATGATATCGCCACTGGGGATGGACACACGGAATGGCCTTTGTTTTCAAATTGGATGATCTGCTCTGTTGGCATTCAAGCCTATGTCTTGGGTTTACATTTGATTGGTTTTTCTACTATTGGCAGGTCATGTGGCAAAACAACCTCTGCAAGTTTTACTGTTTCTACCAAACATGAGCAGAACTTGCATGCAAATGTTAAGCCGTTGCAATTGGCACCAAATGGATCCTCTTGTTTGGCGTACAGAAGTCCAATACTTAAAAATCAGTGGAATCTTTCTACTAGTTCTTCCTCTGCAAATGTGGTTGTCACTTTTGATGATGACAAAGATGTATCTTCCAGTGTTGTTGAAGAAAAAAATTGGAGTGCTTTTATTAAATCTTGGTGGTCCGGAGACCCTCGACGATGTTCAACCATTCTTGTTCAACCTATTTGCTGATCCAGTGAGTGGTCATAGTCATACCCCACTACCACCACAATGATAATTTCTGTGCCAGTTTACCTGTTCACCAATTGCATCTAGCCAATTTATCAAATCCTATTTGATAACTTCGAATGATTGTATGCAACTCCTTAGTATCGGCTTCTGAACTAATCAGCCTAGCAATTGTGGAGCCTAAAGAAAAAAAAACTTATTTGTGTGTTCTACCAATTGAAGTTTTCATTTTTTAACTGTTTTTGTTTTCCCTGTTAGTTGAATCTTGTATAAGTGCCAACTAAAACAAAAATCTTTTATGGGTCTGTGCTACTGAACATAGCAAATACTAATTTACTAAGTTATATGAGTTTCTAAATTCAGAATCCCTCTTTCTTGTTTGTGTACTGAATTTGTTTTCTCAATCGTTACAGTTCAGTTTTAAAATTTATCATAATTCTTTTTTATTTTCCAGGATATCATTCGACTGCCTAGGATCTTCAGGTTTCTTCAAAGACCACTGGCCAAACTTATTTCTACTTTTAGAGCTCCTAAGAGTAAAGAAGGGTATGCTTCAATCGGTGGTGGGTCACCATTGAGGAAAATTACTGATGAGCAGGTATAGGTTCACAAGGCTGACTGTGAAATAATTGTTGTATTTCTTTACTTTTGACCTTTTTGGTTTATCAGTTCAAAACTTGTTAATCTCTAAATCTTTCAAGACATGTTGATAGTAATCAGTGTAAATCATATTTTCAGTAAAAATAACTGATGTTTCAGGCAAATGCTTTGAAGATTGCTCTGGAAAAGAAAAGTTTGAACATAAATATATATGTTGGGATGCGTTATTGGTATCCTTTCACAGAAGAAGCCATTGATCAGGTAAATTCTCATGCCCTGCCTATGTTTATTTTCCCCCTTTTTTTCTTCATTTTCTTTCTTTTTTTATGTCTCATGAGCATTCAATTAGTTACCAAATGCACATCATTCTAGCATCTTATTATGAGAAAAAGCTTGTCATCTGTTCAAAAGACCATAGTACCCTCATCGAATGGTGTATGTAGAGTTGGCCCTAATAACTCATGCCTGTATATGCACTTGCTGTCCATGTAGAGATTTAGAAGCTAGAATAGCATGTATACTTGGAATGTAGTTAATTTGAATATAGTTTTCTTCTATGGATTCAATGTTTGCCTTGTTCTAGTTGACATTTTTTACCCTATCTTATTTAAGTTCCATATGTTCAAGTATTCCACCAAACGGATTTCATAGTTATTCCTTGTTGTCCATCCAACTCTATCTGATGATTAACTATTTCTTGATTTTGGTTAATGATAGATTAAGAAGGATAAGGTTTCCAAGCTCGTTGTTCTTCCACTCTACCCTCAGTACTCCATATCAACAAGTGGGTCAAGCATTCGTGTTCTCCAAAACATTGTCAAGTAGGATACCTTCTCCTATATGAGACCCTTCTATTTTCTCTAACACGTAGCAGAGCTGCATATCTTTTATATTAAGAAGAAAAAGAGGGTAAAGAACCCAAACAACACTCATGCAACTACATGCCTAGGTACTGAGCATCACATACACACTTTTTAACTAGAAACTACGACAACTACGAAAAATGCCACTAATCAATCCCTCGCCGCAAGGCCACAAAGAAAGAAATCCCTTTTGTACCTGCTAGATCCCATGAGTTCATCTTCTTAACTGTCAGCAGCAGCAGGTGGTTGGGCGAGACACCATCAAACGTACCACTTCTAGCATATGAGATTCTATCGTCTTAGATGCTACAAGAACTTGAATACTAATGCATACGTTTCCATGCAGGGAAGATTCATATTTTTCTGGCTTGCCAATTTCGATTATCGAATCATGGTACCAACGTGATGGCTATGTGAAATCAATGGCTGACCTAATTGAAAAAGAGCTGTCTGCCTTTTCCAATCCTGAAGAGGTGCCCTATTCATAATTCTACCTCCATTTTTATTCTACAGTTAGCATGTGATAGCAGATTACTTATTTGATCTACACATTCCAAATTTCACTAGAGCTATTCACTAGCTATACAATTCCTTTTGAAGAGAACAAAATTGTTGGAATTATGATTTAACATTGTTATAGGTACCTTTCTCTGGATAAACTTGACCAGGGATATACACAAATGTGTTAGGAGTAGCTAAATGCAAATGTTATTAGTAGATGTATGACAAAAATACGTCCATGACACTTTGTTTTGTTACCTTTACTAATATATTAGCACGAAATTAATAGGTTAAGATTTGTTCTGACGTCCATGTTAATTTCCGAGTAGCATGATATTTTGTTTTTTTGTGAAAGCAGCATTGCAATTAGTTTGCAGATAATCATGAAAAAATTGTTCTGTAATTTCAGTCTGACAGTAGTTTTCATTGTTGTGAAAATAAATGGCAGGTTATGATATTCTTCAGTGCACATGGTGTGCCACTTACCTATGTTGAGGATGCTGGAGATCCTTACAGAGATCAGATGGAGGATTGCATTTCTTTGATAATGGGGGAACTGAAGTCCAGAGGAATCTTAAATGGTCACACTTTGGCGTATCAGGTACAGGTTATTAAAATTTGATAGGTACATTTGGCACTACAAACTTCAAAGCTGTGCACTTATGTTTAAATGATCAAATACGATTAGATTTCTGAGTTACCAGTTCTCTAGTTTTTCTGATCACAATTTACTATTGTTAACATTTCTTTTACATGTAGAGTCGAGTGGGGCCAGTTCAATGGCTGAAGCCATATACTGACGAAGTTTTAGTAGAACTTGGTCAAAAGGGTGTGAAGAGCCTCTTGGCTGTTCCAGTAAGGTAATCAAAGCCTAGCATTTCTAGCCATCTGGTGTATTTTTTTTGGTACAAACGAGATAAGCAACATGTTGCTCTATATGATCTTCATTTCCTTGGTTCTAATTGACTACATGCACTTCTCATGATACATGTTAGTCCCTCATTTCTGTTTGCATTTATCACATTGGTATCTCTACGCACAATCTTGACTATCTGAAAGCCCTACGAAATATGAATGTCATGTTATAACCCTTGTTTTCATATCGTATTATCGTTCCTAGTCGTAAGACCACCGATAAGAACGATAAGGACGATTAATCGGTCTGATCGGCTTATCGGACAAATTTATCGTCATGATGCCCGATGACCTTATCGACCTCATATATACTATATATATATGAACTCTTTCTTCCCTATGTCTGGCCAAAACCCGTACTTCCATCCGGATCCGATGATCTTGCACGCCTCTTCTTATCTTCAGCCATGGCAGCAAGTTCTGGCGGCAATTTAGCTATGGCTTCAGCTATTAGAGATGCTTGAGTTGGAGCAAAGAAATGGCCGGGAGGAGCCGGGCGGCGGGACCCCCGGGCGGCGGCGGCGGCTCGCTTCTCCGGAAGCCGGAAGCGCGTCGGAGCTGGGAAGGTTGAGGATAGGGTACTCACTGCTCGCCACTCTCACTACTAGTCACGCCTCACTCTTCTCTAACCCTAGTGGGCCTTGGGCTGAGACTTCTCACACCAGCCCAACTTATCGTCCAGCACAACTTATCGGGACGACTAATCGCGATTTATCGTCCCTAATCGGACGACTAATCGTTCTGATCGCTCAAAACTGATCGAATGACCTTATCGAAGGCGCAGAGATCCCGATAAGGGCGACTAATTGTGATTAATCGCGATTAGTCGTCCGATATGAAAAACAGGGGTTATTACATGTATGCACATCTTATCTGTTTGCAAAAGCTTGTATGTTGCATTATATTAATGAATGGAAAACTTATTTAGAATAATTTTAGAATCAGATGCCTCCCCTAAAAGGATCTTTGTGTTAGAATGTACATGTGCTATGCGTGTATATATGGTAGGCCTGAGCCTGATATAGCCGGCCGGTTCCTCTATTTGGTTAGAGAGATATGGAAGGAATCTTGTTGGTTCTGTTTCCATAAGCTATGAAATCTCCTCTTTCCTATATATTTATACATATGTCTCTCCAATCAATCCAATCCAATATTTCACACAATCTTCATTGCTTTCATTTTGCATGAGAACTGGTCCATAGAACACAACTATACAGTCCCTGAGCTCAGTTTTTTACAGTCAATGCATGTCTTGTTGAGGTTTTGTGATATGCTAGTATCTAGTTTACTCTGTTTACCAGTCAATATTATGTTGCTGTGGCTGTTGATGTAATTTGAGCCATTTATGACAAATACAGCTTTGTGAGTGAGCACATCGAGACATTGGAAGAAATCGACATGGAGTACAAGGAGTTGGCTCTAGAATCAGGCATTGAGAACTGGGGTCGGGTTCCTGCTCTTGGATGCACTTCAACGTTCATCTCTGACCTTGCAGATGCTGTTGTCGAAGCCCTGCCCTCTGCCTCAGCACTTTCGCAACCAGAAAGCCTGAAGACAATGATTCCAGCATGGACCTGATGCATTACTTGACCAAGATGTTCTTTGGCTCAATCTTGGCATTTATCCTGCTGTTATCACCAAGACTAGTTTCTGCTTTCCGAAACACCATGCTTTAGGTTAGCTACTATGTAAGTACCATGCAGAAATGGTGTGAATTGTGATAGATAGTTTCCCAAAGCACTAAATTTTGAGATTGATAATGGGATCATAACTAGAGATCTTTTAGGTCACAAGGTAGCAGCTTGCAAATTGCTGTTTCTGATGTTGTTCACAGGAAACATTAGTCTCATAAATGAATCTATGGAATGAAAGCACAGAACATTACAGCTCAAAGGTCTTTGTAGGCCGTTCTCTTTTTGGATAATTTTATTTAGCCCGTCGGTAATACTGGAGGCTGTTATAGGAAGCAGCTGTCTTCCATGAAAGTTCCTCCACACTTTGGCATACATGTGCTATACTGCTACTGCTATTCCTATACATAAGTGATGTAATGCTGATCTTGGTCCCTGACTTGCGCCGAAGGCTATTACGGATGCGTGCACCTGCCATTTGGTATTATCCTGACGAGGTGACTGATACTCCTATGTTTAGATGTTGTATAAGTAGTGCCTTCTTCGGCATTGTTATATATAATGTCGAGGATAATACGTGCTGACTATCCGAATTGAGAGGCACTTCTTGGTGACTGATAGGAGTGCCAATCTTGCAAAGAGTTTCTTGATCGATGGAGACCATCTTGAGTGCGATTCTGGGTGAAGTTGTGAGCAGATCTTTTTCATTCTTGATTGACAAATACATGGCAGAAGAATCAACAAAAAGTGTGGATGAGATGCTCCAAAGTCTGCAACTGCTGCTGCTTCGTGCCCGTGTCATCGTGGAGGAGGCGGACGGGCGAAGTATCACAAGCCAAGCCATGCTGCAGCAACTGAACATTCTGAGAAAGGAGATGTACAGGGGCTACTACATCCTGGACAGTTTCAGAGGAAACCAAGCCAGCCAAGACGTTGCTGGTACACCATGTGTGAAAGGTCATAACAATGTGAGCCACTCTTCTACCCTCTCTAAGTTCAGTCCTGCTCAGCGTCTTTTTCTCTCTACGAGTGTTGCTGGTACACCATGCGTGAAAGAAGTTCAGCAAGTGTCCAAAAACTTGGGTACCATCATCATCCATATGAGTGAGTTTCTCGTGTTTATGAAGAACTATCCTCCGCGGCACCGCCAACCTTACTTTATGCATCTGATGATTGGTGGGAGCATGTTTGGCCGTCAAATGGAAATGGAGAGGGTCATCAATTTTCTGATGCAAACAGAGCCTTCTATGGGAGAAAGTACAGGGGTTCTACCAATTATTGGTCCAGAAGCTGTTGGGAAGAGCACTCTTGTTGCACATGTGTACAATTGCGAGAAAGTGCGTCAACATTTTTCTCGGATAGTGCTAATCACCCAAGATGTCAAAGACAGAGGGTTGGCAACTTCGAAGGACGATGGAGGTTATCTGACAATCCACCAAAACAATACTACACAAAATGGAAAGAGGAGATTGCTAGTTATCACTGAATTATTAGAGGATGTCCAAGAGGATACGTGGAAGAGGTGGTATGCTGACTCTGCTCCCTGCCTTGAAACTGGAAGCAAAATCGTTATCACGAGTAGATCAAGCAAAATCATAAAATTTGGTACTACGCAAGCCCTTTTATTAAATTTTCTACCGATAGAAGCATATTGGTATTTCTTCAAGATGCTGACATTTGGGAGCACAAATCCGAAAGATCATCCAAAACTGGAATCGATTGCCCTAGAGATAGCGAGTAAGGTGAATGGATCGTTCACACTCACAAACATCGTCCCTAGCTTGCTCAGAGAAAATTTCACTATTCAATATTGGCTACGAATCCTTGGATACTACCAAAAGAATCCCAAGAATCCCTACAATGGTTTTAGGCAAGAACATAAGCCTCAATATTTTCGGAGAACAGAATCAGGCATCAGTAGTTATTTTGTGTCTTATGGTTGCTACCGGACAACTCACAATGTGGTTCCTAAAATAACATTGCAGGATGTTCTATCCGGACGTGTTCAATGTCAAAAGAGATCTGAGGTCCTTGCATGGAAGTCCCGCATACCGCCATATGGTTGCTGTATTTATAGTTGTGCCATATCCAAATCAGGTGAAATTAACGAGAGGAAATGCGGAATCATCACGCCTGTACGGCTTCAGACAAAAACATTATAACGTGTTGAATTTTACAACAGTACGTCATATGAAAATTCAAAAAAGAACACAATATATTATAGAAGTTTTGCATGTCATTATGTATGATCTGTATGTATGGGGGTTTTCAGTGATATACATAATGCCATGTCATCATTATATGTTTCATACTCATTTAATGTTATAAGGACCGAGCATATATACCTACGCTGGGGGCAAACCCTCTCCAAACCCGCCCCACCCCACAAACGAGAAGTTAGTTCACTCGCCGCGTCCCGCGCCATAAAACAATCTGCTCAACTCGCCCCACAAAATGATCTGCTCAACCTGCCCACCCCGCCCTGCCTTGCCCCGATGGAGGCGGGTTGGTGGCGGCCGCCTTCTCCTTCCTCAACCAAGAGCAATTCACGGAGACGCCCCAAGTCCCAACCCGCCCCAGCCCGCAAGATAGACAAACCCGCCCCACCCCGCACCGCAACATAGTCAAACCCGACCCGCCCCGCACCGCAACATAGAGAAAACTCGTTTCAACCCGCTGTACACACTCCATATTAGAACCCGCCCCAAAACCCCCCGTTTTGCCCCACCCCGTTAGCGCACAAGCATACCGATCGAGAACGGTAATGCTACTTTACCTCACATCCGCCAAAGATATCCCACTAAGCAGCCCACCGCCGCCTTCCCTCACCGAAGTCTTGTCGATTCGTGCATCCTGTGGCACTCCTAGCCGCCTCCTCTTCTTCGCCACTCGCCATCGGGCCGATTCCATGTCGCGCCATCATCCCGCGTTGCCGTCCACCTCGCCTGCGCAGCCCTTCTCTAAGGGTCGCCGTCCCCGTGTCCCGCACACCCCCCTACTCTGAGGACGCGCCTACCCCATCCTCCCCTACACGCGGGCAGCATAGCCGGCTCCACCCCGTCCAAATTGGCACTGCGTCGTGCCATGCCCTCTCCAGTCCCCACCGAGGTTGCCGGCTACTGAAGTTAAATCACTACATAATAGACCAATACTCAATATAGGGACAAATATGTCATTATAGGTTTTAAGATAGTGTGACACACACTTGGGCCAACCTCAAGGATAAAATGGAAAATAAAGAACAAGTTAATGATCATACAAGTTATATAACTGGAATCGAAGTTACGCATGAGATGGACAGGGAGATCCATGTAGTTGGTCTACACTAGTAAAAAAATCTTTTTATAAGGCGCTTTCGATTTTATTAACCATGGTGGGTTTTAAAAAAACGCCACAGTTAATATCACAATTAACCACGACGGTTTTATGAAATTAACCATGGCGTGGTAAATGATTAACCATGGCAGTTATTTGTAAGAGGCCCTCCATGGTTAATGGAGCCCCGAACAGCTTGTTCACACGCCCAATAACAAGTGCCTCCTATCTATAGAGAGCTGAAACCCTAACTCCCCATCCACACTCCCATTCTTTCTCACTCCCGTGCGTGTGGCGGCCTCCTCTCCCCCCCCGCGGCCCCTCCACCCCCTTCCGCCGCCCCTCCACTCCCATCGCCGACCTCCCTCCCTCCCCTCCCCGCCCCGCCCTCCCCACTCCCCTCCCGGCGCTGCTGGCAGCGCAAGGGCGCGACGCGGGCGGCGGCACCCCCCGCCCGACCGGCGATGGCAACCGGGCCCGCTGCGATTCCCTGGGGCGCGAGGTTGAGACCAGCGCGGATCCCAGGAGGCACCCTCCGACACTTTGCGGCGGTGGGATTTGGGGGTACGCGGCTGCGGATCCCAATGTGGAGCACCCTCGATAGCGGCGACGGCGGACTGCATACGACGTTGATCCCGATACGGCGGCGACGATTCGCACGATGGGGCGGTGGATCCCGACGGCGGAGGCACCCCACGACGAGATAACGGGGCGGATCTGTGTACACGGGCGGATCGGGCGGCCACGATGGCGATCCGACCGGCGGCGGTCATGCATGGAAACCCTAGCTCAAGGATCCGCGGCCCAAATTCGGGCCCGCTAGGGTTCGGATCTAGGCTTTTTGTTTTTATTCTTTTATTGACATTAAAACCGCCATCGAAAATAAATGATTTATCGGACCTTCCGTGGCGCTTTTCAAAACCGCCACGAAAAAATCTAAAAATTGCCACCTAAAATCTTTTTTGTACTAGTGCTACCATTCGATAGAGATTTTACAAACTCCTACACGAATACGTGTACATAGGAAGATTACAAGGGACGTATGTGGTTGTCACCACCACCGCCAACTACCACCTCAATCGGAGGGCATCGCCATATCCGAAGGAAACTACCTGCGGCACCCGAGCACCATGCCGGCGTTCAAGGAAACTAGCCGATCTCCATGGGCTCGACCCTATGGATTGACAAGCATAGGACATGGACACACTCGATAGCACGATGAACCACCGCCTCAACTTAGCTCTAATCCACATCATTTATATAGTATGAATGGCTAAGTGTAAAGTTCTATATGATGAAATCATAACATAAAAATTATGATGTACTTCATATGCCATGATTATGTCAAAGCATAGGACATGGACACATATTAAGATCGTAACATACCAACCATATGCTAGTTCATATGTCAAGACTATAGCATGAAAACTATACTCTTTCTATAGCGCAACTAAAATAACATGAGAGCACGACTTTGGAAGAAACCATATTTGTAGTCACATCGAGAATCCTTTTCTTCCAAGGATTCAAGCTATCATTGATAGCTTTGTCTAGCTCCGCATACTACTAAAACCTAAAAAATAGTACAAGTGGGGAGTAAGGTGCTGAACCCAAATGAGGTGTGTGTTTGATGCCACCAGAACCGCCATTGCATACGGTGGAAGGTGGGTATATATGTGCATGCAGCCCGCCCGCACGCACGGCCCGAGCACGGCATGGCCCGGATGGCCACCGGCCCGGCCGCAAGACGCCCGAAAGTGACCAGTGCCGTGCCCGGGCCGCCACCCCGCCCGTGGCACGCACGCACGCCCCGGCAGCGCCTCGCTAACACAAGTCCGTCCGCCATTCGCCCAAATGCCTCCCCACCTTATTTGCCTAAAAAAAAAAAGAAAATAAAAAACCCCACCCTATCTCGGTTCCCCTGATTCTCCCCGTGAAAGGTCCTAATGGCTAGGGGGTGAATAGCCTATTAAAAATTCTACAAACAACACTAAGCAAGGCGGTTAGTAAATAAGACGGGCGTGAGCGAATAAGCAAATGCTTCAAGCTAATTATGCAAGCCTCCCGGCAATTCTAATGTCTCTAATCACAAGCAATGGCTAGGTTGCTAAGTTACTCCTAGGTGGACAAGATATACTAACTAATTCTACCACTAGGAGCTAACAAGGCTAAGCTAACTAAGCAAGCTACTCACACTAAGCACCCTAACAAGATATACTACCAAAGTAATGCAAAGAGGTGCTAGAATACAATACCACCGTGTAGTGTCGAGGTTGTAGCCAATCACCGTGATCACCAAGAAATCTCCAACGAGCAAGAACAAGTGACACGATGATTTTTCACCGAGGTTCACGTGCTTGCCGCAAGACGCTTAGTCCCCGTTGTGGCGACACACCCACTTGATGGTTGCTAAGCTTTAATGGCCGCTGCCAAATCCCCTGGTGGGAGCTCAAGCACACCAATCACAAGAGGGGGCCAAACAAGCCACGAGAAATCCACTAGTGCTCCTTTTCGCGAATCTCCTCGCGGGTAAGGAACGACCCCCTCACAAAACCACCGGTGTGGCCTCGAACAAGCTCCAATCGAGCTCAACACCGCCTCTTGCTCCAAGCCGCTAGGGAACCGGGCAAATTCCCAAGAAAACAAGAATCCCGCTGGCTTCTCCAAGGATGAAGTGCCTCTAGATGCAAATCGATGATGCAATGCACTTCTATCACTCTCAATCTCACCAAGAATTTGAGTTAGGGATGGAGAGATGAGTGGAGAGGAGTCTCACAAGCTCAATAGCAAGTTGGAAGCTTCAAATGTGCAAGAGAGAGACCATGTACCCGGCCATCCAAGTATATATAGCCTCCTCCAAAGAATAGAGCCGTTGCCTTCAAATTGGGCTCTTCAGGCGCTGATCGGACGCACCGACCGGGACTCACCAAATGAGTCCGGGCCGCGGTCCGTCCACCGCCCGTCACAACCGACAAGGGTCCCAGAGACACAAAAACCGACTCTGGCGCCGCACACACCGACAAGCCGGAATAGCCGGCTTTACTCGACCGCCCCGAAAGTGTCTTGAGGCGTGCCGTCAATTTGACCTGTTAATTGACAAGGAGGTAAACGTGAGATCTAGAACATGCCCGGTGAGACCAAGACAGCTTCGCATGTATGGCTCTAAGGCCGATGTAAAGACATATAGCTATGAGAGCTATCTCACGTCGACCGATAATGAATGCATTCGGTAAGCATATGTAAAGATGTAATGTAATAACAGATTTGTCGAATGATCATAGAAGAGATGTTTGAACAAGTAAAGTCGATCATCATGATATGACATCATAAAGCTCTATTGCGTAGATCGAATTAATTGACAACATGGAACAAAAAGGTAAACTCATAAATGTAAACCTAATCTAAATGACACATGCATAGGTTTCATCCAACTAGTCCGCCGCACGCCTAGCCTTCCTAAACCCGTCGAGCTTAAACCCTTGCAAGCTAATCCACCGCATGATACCACTTTGCTACAGATCTAAACCACTTACCACAACTAGATCAATCCACCGCATGATACAATCTAACCATGATAAGCTAAAAGCACGCATACATCTAAACAGATCTATAAATACTCATTACTCGTTGAAGCCGTATGCATAGACAAGTAAAGTACATATGCAAACCTAATCTAAAGTAAAGCCGTAGATTTATCCCGATCAGTCCTAATAGCAATCCGCCGCATGATACACCGCAACAAGCTAATCCACCGCATGATACGGCTTGCCGACTTAACCATTCTAAACCCTTTTCGTCCTAACAGCTATCCACCGCATGATACAATCGTAACAAGCTAATCCACCGCATGATACGGCCTACCGGACTAGACTCTAACGATAGGTAGACTTACACATGCCAAATACGTGTAAACACATAATCGTATTCTCGGCAAGCTTGCCGAACCGGGGTCCATGAAGAAGGAACTCACACGCAAAAACCTTAGCCCGCCGCGACTCATGACTAAACGCGTGCAAGAACCCGCAAACACGTGACAACCTAGATTGATCTAGGCTCGACTATGAAAGAACGGATAGATCTAATGACAAGCTAATGTTGAACATTGAAATAATTGATGACATCTAGATCTAACATAAGATAAAGCCGAGCCTCGTCAATCTAAATTGGGCAAAAAGTGTGTGCAATCATAACAAAATAAATAAAAAGAAAGCATGCACCACTTGGTAACTTAATGAATTCATTAGATTTGCCGCATCTAATGAAGCCGATAACTAGCTCTAAGCCGACCTTAGCCCACCGGATGGCTCATGATCGACAAAGAACCATCTTGTCCCCGATAGCTTAAATCCGCCCTCGACGATACTAAGCGTGAACAAGACTACTTGCAATAATCTAAATCCGCCGACGATACTAGACATGGTGCAAGGTTGCCGGTACTTTACGGAGGTCGACGGGTCGATGATTCCTCTCGCAAAGAGATCGACGACACACGATCGGACTCGAAGGGTGGCACGGAGCCAAGGCACGGAGCCGGGTTTGTTGTATTGATTTTGGTAGATAGTTTACGCTTGCGGGGGTCTCATATTTATACCCTGGGCCTGACGAGTCCTAACTAATTACGAATAAACATAACGAAAATATCTAGCTAAGATACATTGTTCTCCAAGTTTTCTGAGTCGTGAAATTGCACGTGATGTGGCCCCTCGTCCTCGAATATCTTCTTGATGCTCCACGCTTGCCGAACCATCTCATGCTCAGCTCCTTCTCGGACTCAGGCTTCTAGCCGAATAACAGCGGCCTCCCGAATGCCACAGCACCGCTATTTGTCTTCTTGCTAGCCGAATGACTATCTTACCGAACCACCGTGTGCCGGCCCATCTCGTCATCCGGGCTTTACCAAATTTTGGTGTTAACAGGTCGGGCCCCGGTACCGACAAACCTCCCCCACCTGGCGTCCGGTCGGCGCTTTGGTCGACACCGGATGCATCCGGTCCAGAAGTCCGGTCATCGCGTCCGGCACAAACCCGAATTACACCCTTTCGTTCTTTTGATCGGACGCCACGACCGGAGCCACCGGCAGTGCGTGCGTCGGCCGAGACCGTCGCGTCCGGCCACCCCCGAAACAAAGAAATCTTCATCTTTTTTAGTTGCTCTTTGCTTCAATCTTGCTTCGCCTCTTGCCATGTGTTGCCAACACGTCAAGATGATCACGCGTTATCATGCATGTTAGCTCGTCGATAAGTTAGGCAAGATCGAAGTTAGTGCTCTCAATGTCCTAAATGCAATATGCAAGTCAATTGGACCTAGAAGCACTTCACCAAAGGATTGTCGCGACATTCCCTCTTGATAGTCGGCTATCTATCCTATAATGTGATCACACGCTCTATCGTGTCTTGATCACCCCGAAAGAAAAACCCTATCAAGATACCTTTGCCTTGATCTCCCGGGTTCCTCTCAAGCCGATCACCGAGCTTGACGATCCATCAAGTCCACCGACATTGTCCATGTTCATGATCATCATGCTCCACGTCATCCACCTAATCCTATCTCAAGTCATCACTTAGAGCAAAGGATTAGTCCCACACGTGTATCATCAATTTCCAAAACCAAACATGAGATTTCACCGGCTATCCCGTTCTCCTCCGAGAAGCTACCCGAGATCCTTGCGGGCGGAGCGGCGGCGGTGCGCGGCAGGGCGTGCGGCAGAAAGGGGCTGCACGAGCCCTGCGGGAGGCGGCCGCCAGCGAGGCGGCGGCGCTGAAGGTCGCAGCGGCGGCGGCGGCAAAGCGGCGGCGCATGAGGAGAGCGTAGGGCGCAGCCCGGCGGCGGCGTGCTCGTGCTCCCCCGTGTTGACAAAGCCGCCCGATAGCCCCAACGTGCCGCGCGTAGGCCGTAGGCCGCACGGCTTCGCCAGGCACGCCCGACAGCACGACGGCCGAGGGCGGCCCGACGCCGTCTTGGCGCGCACACGGCCCGACGGCCGTCGGCCGGGCCGGGCCGACACGACCCGATGAACATATATAAAGGTGGGACGGAGCGTAGGTGGTAGTGGTGTGCTGCCCTACCAGGGCAACTTTTGCTTCGTGACCACCTTCGGTGGTCTGTTCCTCGGATGGGCCTGACCCTATCCATGGAAGTGCTTGGCCCAGATTTGATGATGTGTAAGTGGGCTTCTCCATTCTTCTCTTTTGCACACTTTTTAAAAATACGCTTTCTGCTTTGTGTTTTTTTTGTTTAGTTTTTTTTTAATTTTCTAGAGATGTCTCCTGTAAAACATATTTTCTCGAATATAAGTGGAACTAGGTTAATAGTAAATACATATGTGTCGAAAAGTATGCTTAGTTCTCCCATGTTGGACATAAATTGGTGGTTAGATATGGTCGTTAGTGACCGCCAATACATATGTTATATGGCTATAATTAAGGATGAAAACGGAACAAAATATTCGAACCGACCATTTTCAAGTATCGACATTTTGTTCCGTTTTTAGACATAAAAAATTGTCGGGCTTTCAATTGGTTTCACAACCATTTTCAATTATTTTTATACTCTTTAATTGCTAAAATCTAAAAATGTTCGGACAAAACCCGATTTCGTTTTCTATTTCAGTAAGTCCGTTTTCGACCCGATTTCGACCGTTTAATTTCATCCTTAGCTATAATTGCATGTTTCAATTGTTTTATTTGTTCTAAACATATCTTGGAAGCATTTTATTTGGATTGTTCAAAAGTAGATCTTGGTGGGACCATATGTTGTAATTATGTGGTGCTCATTACTAAATCCTTTTGTTTTCCAAGGGCCAAAGATCCTAGGAAAAGCTTAAATACCATAGCAACCGGTGAAGGGAGGGCTGGTAGTGTCACATAGGGGGCCACATTGGGCAGGCGACCGGTGCCATGCCGATGGCCAACATCGGGAAGCTGGTTGATGACCGTGCAGGGGCCTACGGTGTTGCACAGGGGCCTAAGATTGTCTCCACCAGATGGAACACAAACACGAGAGGCATAGGGGAGTTTGAGTGGCACACAATCAAACCTCACGTGAGGCAAAACTACCTGTTTCCAACAGCATACACAACAGCAGACCAAATCTCCTCGTATCTGCGGTTCCTCCGTGTTCCGCTTCACCGCCGGTGACTCCTAGCCGCCGCTGCTCCACACCACGACCGCCGTGGGTTCCCGCCACACCGACGGGTCTCGACGCGATGGCTTCCCACCGTGGGCCGCCATGGACCGGTCGTGGACCGCCGCAGACATGCTGCTCCTTGCCCGACAGCGCCCGTCGTGGACCTACCATGGACTAGCCCAACCGAGTGCCCCTGCTGCTCCCCGCTAGGCGCCCGGACCTACCGCTCCCCACCTAACCACGGTTGGTCGCGACCTCCCCTACACCCGCCGGGACCGGCCTCACCATGAGATTTGGCGAGACTACCTCGTCGGTGCGTCTCGGCGGAGCAAGACGACATCCAGGGTGGGATTGTCGATTTCATGGCAACGCTTCTTGGCGGAGCAGGACAACATCCTAGGCGCCTGAGACGGCGGCCTCGTGGGCACAAACCGATAACCGCGGCGGCAGCGTGTCTCGTGGACCAGATAGCATGGGCGCCGCGACAACCTTTGCAACGGCACGACTAGCCTCGTTCATGTCTAGAACTCACGCCCACGTTAAGCACCTTGCTATGCTGCCCGCACAGCGCCACACGACCACAACCTCCTCTTCAACTCGGTGCAAGATCCACGCTGCGTCGGGCGGTGGCCGAGGCGCCGCGAACCTCTTCTCCGGCCCTAGCGCCCTCTCCACTCTCGCCTTGGCACCCTTCACACCACCACCGCTGGCTTCTTCTCGAGCTACTGCCTTGCCGCATGCCCACCACTATGGGTGTCCGAGATTTGTGTCGAAGCGTGTGGGAGAAGGGCTATTTGCCTTCCCTCTCCTCCCACCCAAAATGCATGATGTATTTGGCGTTATCTGTTGGAGAAAGTTTTGAGGATGCAAAAGGCACTATGGCCAACCCAATTTTGAGTTTGGCTGGAGTCAGACTAACGGATGGTGGGCGGGCTGCATCGTGCAGGCAAGACGACGGTGGGTGTGCAACTATTGTTGCTCAACATGACATGGGTGGTGACAATGGATCTACGGGTCCCTTGGGGTGTGGAAAATTTGGGCGTAAGGAGAGAGGGTGGTGCTGAGTCTAGGTCTCACAGGAAAAGGATTGGGAGGCGCGCATAGAGGATATGAGTTGGCAGTAGGAGGTAATGTTTTTAGTTCTCTAGAGTATGAATGGAATTTCTAGAGAAATATGAATGGAATTTCTAGGTATTACACCATGAAAAGAAAAAAACCTAGTGAAGCTTCTACTTTCCATAGGGTATTAATTGAAGCCCTAGGGAAAACAAATTCCTCGGAAAGTTGTTTGGAAAACGAATTAACCCTACGAAAATTCATACCAGGTGCTGTGAGCATGTGGGCACGTGACCATTCTCGCTAGTGTTGTTGTCGTTGTGTGTATGTGCACCAGGCGTTGCATGCATATGGGCACGGGACCACTCTCGCTAGTGTTGTTGTGTGTGCATGTGAGTGTAGGTCACTATGGGTCTACTTTTTAAAAATTTGTTGCTACTGCTGCGTGGGTCAACTACCCCACTTTCTAGTGCTACTACTGTGTGTGCATGGGGGTGTGTGAAAGTAGAACGGGTGGAGATCTCTATCACTCTGGATTTGGGAGAGTGAAGTGAGTCGTTTTCTCGTAGGCGCATGACAAAGGAAGCTCAGGGAGCCACGTTCGGACGGTGTGCTTCAGTTTGAATGTCCAAGCCCCACCTCCTTCGATCAGTGAAGGATTAATAGGAGCCTTAAAGTTTTCTCACAGAGTAGATGACTCATATGTAGGCTACACCCCAAACTCCGATCCAAATGTGCCTTCTAACTCTCGCCAAAGATCATGTAGTTAGAATGCATACTAACCCTAGGAATGAGGCTTGGAAGGTGCAGATACTAAACTAGCGAAGAATGATTTAAAACATAAACTTTATTTGGGCCACGTACTATGCTTTCTTTAAAACCCATGCACCCATCCTTCATTGTTCTTGTTTGGCTGGCTGAGAAAAGACCGGTGTTGATGTTGATTTGTTGTGAAAGAAAAAAATATTATTCTATGGATGGCATTCTCAAGCACCCCATTGCTGATAATTTTGGAGGTGACTTTCCAATTGTGCAATACGCAGATGACACCCTCCCCATCATTACGACACTAGATCTTTATTCACATTAAAGTGCCTGCTGAGATCCTTCTCAAATTATACAAGATTGCATGTCAAATGTCAAAAGTCATTCACGGTCCCTATCAATATAGACAATGGTAAGTTACAACATTTGGCAAGAACTTTTGGTTGCACTACAAGCTCATTGCCTTTCACTTACCTGGGGATTCCCCGAGCATCTACAAACCTTCTCGCCAGGATTTTGCACCCCTTATCCAAAGAATTGAGGCTAGAACTATTGATTTCAGTAAGATGCTTTCCTACCATGGGAAACTCATTCTTGCGAACTCTGTGCTTTCCTCTATGCCAACTTTCTACATGTGCACCCTGATGCTTCCACCATCTGTGGTGGAACAGATTAACAAATATCGAAAATTGTCTCCTGGAGTGGTGGTGACATCAACGAGAAAAAGCATCGGCTTAGCAGCTTGGGAGCCAAATCGACCAAAAAATCTAAAGGTGGTTTAGGGATCATTGACATCCATGCTCGAGAACAAAGCATTATTAATGAAATTCATGGATAAATTCTACAACCATGCAAATGTACCTTGGGTCAAACTGACTTTGGAGAAGCTATACTCCAATAATAAGACCCCTCCTCATGCAAGAATTCCAAAGGGCTCTTTTCCGGTGGAAAGAAATATTGAAACTAAGCTCGGACTTTAGAAGCTTTACACTCACAACCTAACTCGGAAACTACGCTCTTTTTTTGGTCCGACTTATGGTGTGATTCTTGCATGAAGGAAAAGTATCCAAGATATTCACTTGTGCCAAGAACAAGAAATGTTCCATCAAATTCTTTACGGAAGGTGACAACTGTAGTAATTTCTTCCTTCCCATGTCGAATCAAGTTGTTGTCGAGCTCCAAGATCTTTAGAACCTCCTACTTTCGCTTAATTGGGACCTAGATTTAAATTATCGTTGGATTTACTCTTGGAACTCCTCCTCGCATTTACTCATCAAAGAAGGTATATAAAATGCTTCAAGGTACACAGGGAAGTATCTCCTCTCTTCAATTGGTACGTGGGTCTGGAGATAATTTGGGAAAACACAAGTTTTTCTTACGGTTTGCTTCTCAAAGACACGTTGAACACTAGGAATTTGCTCGGAAGAAAAACATGCATTTATCCAGTTACCTCTGTCCAATATGCAATTCTAATGAGGAGGAAACAAACTCTCTTCCATCTCTTCTTTGAGTGTCCTTTTAGTCAGTCTTGTTGGAATCAAATTGGCATCACCTGAAATCTTTCTTTACCACCCCTATACATGGTACTTCAGTCAAGAATTGACTTCGGGAGGGCATTCGTTAGAGAAATTGTCATTGCTGCTTGTTGGACGATCTGGACGTCAAGGAATGGTCTGATTTTTTATGGAATACGGTGCTCATTGGCTAGCTAGAAAATCAATTTCAAGGAAGAAATTGGCTTGATTAGCATCAAGGCCAATCCCGGTCGTCTTTGGCCCTAAAACTATGGTTAGAGAATATAGGTTTATGATTTCAGTATTTTCTTTCTTGAGATTTGCAAGCTCTTTGCACTCCTTGTGCACGTGTAAGTTTTACATTCATCTCAAAAAAAAATAGGTGGGGGAGTTTCCCCTTCCGAGCCCTCTAAAATAAGTAGTGCTGATAAATTCAAGCAAATACGCCATCACTCACTAGCATGCATGTAAGTACCCAGGTCCGTGAATCACATAATGCCCTGACATCTATTGACGATATTGTTCATGCAAGCTAAGATATCCATATATAATAATAACAAGTCACATAAGCCAATGCAATAACCATGAAATCAAAAAAAGAACCCTTTACTTCCGGTTGGAGATCCCAACCGGGAGTAAAGGTCCGGCAAACCATGTGCCCGCCCGAAAACCTTTACTCCCGGTTGGAAGGTGAACTTCTACTCCCTAAAAGAATACTTCTACTCCCAACTCATACTTGCATAGCCGGAAGTAAAGGGGGTTTCTGACCGAGAGTAGAAGTGCATCGTGTACTAGTGTGTATAGGCTGTTCCATTTTTATTTGGGGTCACTATATACAGCAATGCACCACAAGCATCCTTATATATAGTTTATTACTAACCTAATGCCCTTCTATCTGAGAGAAGAATAATAGTGTGTTTTGGTTTGCATCCCACTAGTAGAGAAGGTGGTTTAGTTCGATTCCCCAACCCCTTTACTTCTAGGTTTGGTAAACTGGAACTACGAATGTAGGACTAAAGATCATGTCATATAGTCCTGGGTCATCAACTGAATAAAAAAATTCTGGAGAACCCAGGATCCCTCGCCTTGCGTGCAAATTCCTTAGATTACTAAGGCCAGTCTCAATGGAAGTTTCATGAGTGTTTCATGCACATTAAATGCAAATACCACATTAGCAAAATTTCACTTTTTGCATGAAACTCCTAGGAGAGAGAAGGAAAAAAGTTTCACCATGGTGAAACCTTTGGGCACTTGTTTCACATGCGTTGGAAACGGTGTGAAACCCCATTGAGACACAAATAGCGTTTCACCATGGAATTATGCAATTAAACCATGCAATGAGAGAGAGCACAGTGGGACTCTTGAACCTATAAAATTGTGCAATGAAACTATGCATTGAGGGAGTTGCCTATTTCATGCAAAAGTTTCACATCTTAGAAAAACCGGGAGGTGAAACTCTCCATTAAGACCGGCCTATATAAGAGCACTCCCAACCCGGACTCTGGGTAGAGTCCATAGTAATTAAATTAACTTGCCATGTAAGCAAAAAAAAATCTGATGTGGCAACCAATTTAATGAGGAAAAGAGAGGAAAACACACAAGAAACCGAGTCTAATTTGTGCAATTAGTGAAATATTTTGGGTTAAATTTCTTTGTAAAGACTTTTCATTTGTATTTGTTAATTATTGTCCAACCATAGACTACCTAGGCTCAAAAGATTCGTTTTTCGCACTTTTTAAGTGCAATTAGTTTTTTATTTAACTATATTTAATACTCTATTTACGCGTTAAAAGATTTGACGTGACACTTTTTGAGTTCACTTTTCATCACGAACTAAACACATCCTAACTCGACGTCTACGGTGGGATCGAGGCGGATGAAACGAGGCTCGTCCGCGTTTGGGAAAACAGCGGTGGTTTCCATGGAGCCTCCCAGATCCCGTGGGCCTTCCTCCGCATGGATGCCGGTCTTCGCTCGCTGCAATCTCCCGACGGGAGCTCGCGAGCGGGGCCATCCCAGTTCGCACAGATTCCTACTGGGGCTCGCCAGTCGCGCCGCTCATGCCTTGCGCGGCCGCCGTGGAGATGTCGACGAGGACTCGCGTGCCACCATGGAAAGTGCTGCCCTGGAACCTCGTGAGGCCGCCGTGGATCGGAGAGCGCCGTCGCGGCCTTGCTGCATCAGTTGGTCCACCTGATGGCGCTGCGTCACCTTTCGCAGCTCTCCACGCGCGACCGTCAGGCCCGCCGCACACCCTGCTGGCTAGCCTCGCGTCGTCGTATGGCGATACCGCTTGTGTACGAGAACTTCCTGTCCAGCTTTGAGCTGTCCACCACCAAGAGCAAGACGAATCCTGGATATGGGTTTTTTTTGACGTGTTCTTGAATGAGATTGCCGTTTGATCAAACGGCAGATGCATGGATATGGTCATTTTGCTATATATATATATATCCTGATGCAAATGTATGTTGTACGGTGGATCACATGGGAGTAGGCCACAGCTGATCCACGTAATTTTGTGTTGCATAATGATTTTTTTTTTCTATAGAAACTATTATTACAACTTTGTATTGGGGAGTATGGTTTCTTTATGATAGAGTCATTGAGGTTTTAGACTCTACGGGTAGAGTCTGCTTATTTGTGAGTGTCATAACTCAGCTGAACACCACATGTGAAAGTCTTGTCACCCTCGTTTTGAATTGAAGGTATGCTTGAAATGCCATATATAGCAACTAGGCGAGGTATGCTTCTCATGGACAACCTTAGTATCAAGACATTGCATAATCAAAAGTAAACCTACAAAGGAGAAGTGAAATGTTTCTTTTTGAAAACCAAGTCATTTTTTTCATAGCAAAAGATACCAACAAGTAGCCACCGCACCAAGCAAAATTAAAATAATTATATCTTCCCAAACCCCCCATATAGCCAACTCCCAAACATGTGTGAACAACTACAAGAGGTTGTGGGGACTAAGAGCAACATGAGAAAATCTGCAACGACATTCAACAAATAGGTCATCTCGTGATAATCTTTTCCTTTTTGGCTTCCGTTGCAATGCATGGGTTTAAACCTAATTGTTTATTAATTGCTAACCTAATGTACTTCTAAGAGCAGCTGCTTGTGTTTTGGTTTGCATCCTCCGTCATTTATCCATACTTTGGTACCGCCGAACGCTGTTATGCACGCACTCATTTTGTCTGGGCTTTCAGTTTAATGTTTTTATTCAGCGGCCGTATGCCATCCTCCTACAAATATTCACCATTTTTTGGCATGTGTGTGCCGCATTTGCTATTATCCTGCCAAGGTGGCTGATACTCCTATGCTTAAATGCTGCAAGTTAGCGTCCTCTTCTGCGTCGTTGTATAAAAGGATGAGTAGTGAGTATCAGAATTGAGGAGCAGTTTTTGTTGTGGATATCTCGCAAGAGAGCCAGGTTTCTTGATCAATGGAGGTCATCTTGACTGCGATTCTGGGTGAAGTTGCCACCAGATCCTTTTCATTCTTGATTGACAAATACATTGTAGAAGAAACAACGACTGAGAGTGTGGATGATATGCTCCAGACGCTGCAACTGCTGCTGCTTCGTGTCCGCGTCATCCAGGAGGAGGCGGACGGCCGCAGCATCACAAGCCAAGCCATGCTGCAGCAACTGAACATCCTGAGGAAGGAGATGTACAGGGGCTACTACGTCCTGGACAGTTTCAGAGGAAACCAAGCCAGCCAATACGAGGCCAAAGGTCACAACTATTTTACCCTCTCTAAATTCAGTCCTGCCAAGCGTCTTTTTCTGTCTACTACTAGTACTGCTGGTACGGGTGGTACATGCACATCATGCGTGAGCGTGAAAGAAGTTCAGCAAGTGTCCAAGAACTTGGGTACCATCATCTTCCATATGAGTGAGTTTCTTACATTTCTGAAGAACTATCCTCCACGGTACCGCCAACCTTACTTTATGCATCTGATGGTCGGCCTGAGCATGTTTGGCCGTCAAATGGAAATGGAGAGGGTCATCAATTTCTTGATGCAAACAGAGCCTTCTATCCAAGAAAGTACAGGGTTCTACCCATTATTGGTCCAGCAGCAACTGGGAAGAGCACTCTTGTTGCCCATGTCTACAACAGTGAGAAAGTGCGTGACTATTTTTCTAGAATAGTGCTAGTCAGTCACGAAGATATCAAAGCAGGACGGTTGGCAACTTTGAAGGATGGGGGTCTGACGATCTACCAAAACAATACATTGCACAATGGGAAGAGTAGGCTGCTAGTTATCATTGAACTATTAGAGGATGTTGTTGAAGACGATACATGGAAGAGGTGGTATCTTGCTTCTGCAGCCTGTCTTGAATCAGGAAGCAAAATTGTTATAACGAGTCGATCAAGCAAAATCATAAAATTTGGTACTACACAAGCCCTTGTATTAACTGCTTTACCGATAGAAGCATACTGGTATTTCTTCAAGGTGCTTACGTTTGGGAGTGCAAATCCGGAAGATCAACCAAAGTTAAAATCAGTTGCCCTAGAGATGGCGAGGAAGATCAATGGATCGTTTGCAGGTGCAAACATCATCTCTAGCTTGCTAAGAGAAAAAATCACAGCTCGATATTGGTTACGAGTCCTTGCATACATCAACAAATATCCCTGCAATGGTGTTATAGAAGAACATAAACCTCAATATTATCGGAGAACAGAATCAGATACTAGTTATTTTGTGATTTATGGCCACTACATGACAAACTTTCATCATCATAATGTGGTTCCTAAAATAACATTGCAGGATGTTCTATCCAGACGTGTTGAATGTCAAAAGAGGTCTGAGGTCCTCGGATGGAAGTCCCACATACCGCCTTACACCAGCTATATTTATACTTGTGCCATATCCGAATCAAGTGAAATCAAGAAGCAGAATCATCGTGCCAATACAGATCAAGTCAAGAAAAAGAAAGTTATAGTGTGTTAAAAGATACTGGAATTTTGCAAAGAATGTTTGGTTAGACAAATAAGGACCATCTTATGGCATAATGTTTGGTTAGACGAGGTCCGAGGTCCGAGATCCTCGATCGGATGGAAAGTCCATATATAGAATTTTGCAAAGAAGTAGCTGCATAAGTTACAAGATATCCACATCCACTTACAATCCAATGATCTTGATGAGGCGAGCTGGGACCTAGATAAATCCAACATTAAATGTAAATGTACACAACAGATTAGTCACTATATATAAGTTATTGACAATTTACGAAGGCGGTCATATTTGTCCGCCTTGTAAAATCAATTTATGGAGCCGGATGTCTTAAGAAAACCACCTCCAGAAATCCCCAATTTATGGAGGCAGCGCCGTAAATCCATTTTCAGAGGGTGGGCGACTATAAACACTATAAGACTTGCCTTCAAAAACGTTGAGGCCCAATAGAGCCCATGTGAGGCCCGATAGCTGTGATGGGTATAAATACAAGGAGTTAGGGGTTTTCCAGTCATTCCACACACACAAACACAAACCACCGACTCTCTCTCATGACCGAACTAAGCGGCGCTAGTCCTCCCTCTCACACTCACACGGTCATGCCCCTCCTCCCTCACATCGACTCCCTCTTCCTCCGAGACTGATTGAGCGGCGGCGCCCCTCCTTCCTTTCCCCGCCCCTCCTCATCCCTCATGTCGGCTCCTCCCTCCAAGACCGGGCGCGCAGGGCGGTGCAGCAACGGGGCGCAACCCCTTCTACCACAAGATCGGCGGGCTACCTCCATCCTGAGCCCGCCCCTTTCCCTCCCTCCATCTGGTGTGTGACAGTGCCTCTAGGCTGGATCTAGTGTGTGGCGTGAGCTAGATCCAGTGTGTGGTGGCTAGAGATTCGGCATGTGGCGGCTTTTCTAGGCCAGATCCAGCGAGTGGTGGTGTAGGAAGGCATATTCCGGACACCATGGAGGCTCCTCTAGGTAGTTCCAGCGGATTCGCGCCCCGTTCCCACCCCCTCATCGTCCAGGTGTATCCGGTGTGTGGCTGCGCAAGGAGGCCGGATCCGGCGGGTGGCGGCGTAGCAAGGCAGATCCTGGCCACCACGGCGGCTACTCCAACATGGATCCAGTAGATTCTTGCCCCTCCCAACCACAGCGGTGTGTGGCTCCTCCCAGGAGATCTGGCTCATGGCACGGAACGGGCTCACCGGGCGGGCTCAGGAACGGGATCTTCGGTGCGCCCATGCATATTAACCGTCTCTGTTAAGCCACCATTAATGGTGACCTTTCATTTTGTAGGCGGTTGGAATGCCCGCCTCCATAAAGTTTTTTGTACTAGTGTATAACCCCTCTGAAGTTACTATACAATGCTTTTAATTTCCTTTATGAAGAAGTGGATGGTGCTGCTTAACAAAATTATCAAAGGATCAAACTAAGATGGAAGGGATCATGGGGATTTTTGGTGGCTAAGTGCATATCATTCTGCAAATAAAGTCTTGCTCAGATATCGTGGCCGGGAATTTAATGATGTAATAGGCTAGGATGCTTATGTAAATGATTTGCTCTCTTTAATTTGGTGTTGTGTCCCCAGCTAAACAATTGAATCGACGGGGAGAGGGAATCCTTTCAAAAAAGAAATTTACAAGATTATCCAATGTCATTTCAGATCCAGATGCCAAGGGGAAAACCTGTATTAAAAATGATACAATATTATTGAAGTTTTGCATGTCATTATGTATGATCTATATGCGTTTTTGCAATGATGATACACATGAGGTTATATATCATCACTATGTGTGCAACAAGCCTATCAACTAGTGCTTCAGCATGATCTAGAATCTTATGTTTCAAGTATTAAAAGTTTTCTAGATATACAACAAATCAAATTATCCCTCTCTCTCTCTTCTCTCTCTCTCTTCATTCAATAACACAGTAAGTTTTCTAGATAAATTTAGTATGTACAGAAAATCAAATTATCCTCTCTCTCTCTTCTCTCTCTCTTCATTCAATAACACAGTAATCTTCTCTCTCGAAATGATCGCAACCGAGCTGGTGCAGCGCAAAGCCGAAAGCACGAAGGGATTCAAAGCAGACAACTGAAGCTGAACCTCGATGGCAGTGTTGTGTTGTGGTTTCCTTTGCCCGTATTCTCTCACATGTGAATGCAGCTCGATACTTTAGGGTAGATATAGAAAGACACGGTCTCTTGAACAGTGTATAGTTGTGGGTATAGGTCTAGTTTAAAGACTCGGTCTTCTGATTTGTGTCTAGGTATAGTTACCGTTCGTGCATTTTTGTTTTCGAGGGAAAGTTACCGTTCGTGCATGAACAAGACACTACAAATCACAGAAGGCTGTTCTCTCACCAGTCAGTTGTGCGTGTTTGGCTGAGATTGCTCCTGCCCAGCCAACCGCAGCATGACCAGGGCGGGGCGCGGGGGTATAGTTACCGTTGGTTGCATGCCGGGAGCCGACCGTTTGCTAAGCTGCCTTCCTCCCCTCCTCCCATCTACTGCTACTATAAGCAGCTTCCTCTCGCAACTCATCGCCCATTCCAGGGCGGGGGCATGCATTGCATGGTTCCCGGCCGCCTCCGATCTCTTCTTCTTCACTTGACCTCTTCTCCCCTTCCACCCACCTCCATCCTTGCCTAGCTACGACTTGAAGCTATCGATCGATCTTTATCCGCCCCCGCGCTGATGTGATCAAATTAATCTGCTTTGATTCTTTACCTTGTTCGATCCATGAATACTGGGTACAGCTGCAAGGTGTGCGGTGAAGGGATTCCCCAGCCGGCTGCTCATTTGCGGCCACATGCGCCGCATTCCCAGCAGCACCGGGCGTGGATTTGATTGCGCGATGGCTCCGGCGCCGGGGCTCGGGCTGAGGGAGAACCCGAAGAAGACGCGCGCCTCTCGAGCCTCAACGGCGGCGGCGCGACGTCGGTGGCGTGGACGAGCACAGCAGCCACGGTGGCGGCCGCGGTGAGCTGCTCGCCGGCGCTTGGCCGGTGGTGGACGTGGACCACGCCAGCGGTGGCGGTGGCGTGGATCGGGATCGAGTCGAGGAGAACGCTGCGCTGATCCCAACGGGTTTGGCTTCCGGCCGATTCATTGCCGATGCCGCCACCTGCAACGCGCACGGCTCCACGGCCATGGGCGCCGAGTACTCGGCGAGAAGAGGACAGCACCACGAGGCGGCGAGACTACCAGTGCTAGTACCGGCACCACGACGACGAGGACTCCATCGGCACCAAGCGCATCAACAAGAGGAAGCCTGATCGCAGCCTCGTCGACGAAGCGAAGCGTCTTGCCCGTCAGAGGCCGGTCTACTTCATCGGTGAAGTGCTCTCCGAGACCAAGGCACGCTACCCTCAGATCCAAAAACTAATCTGGCCGTGGTCCTAGCCCGGCGGAAATTACGGCACTACTTCGATGGCCACCCGGTTACCATCGTATCGTCTTTCCCCCTCGGGGAAATACTGCATAACCCGGAGGCCTCGGGGGGGTAGCCAAGTGGTCTGTAGAACTCATGGGGGAGACCATCTCCTTCGCGCCCCGGAAGGCGATCAAATCACAAGTCCTGGCCGACTTCATCGCCGAATGGACCTACACGCAGCTACCGCCCCACGCTTTCGCACCGAGTGTTGGACCATGTTCTTCGACGGGTCACCGATGAAGATAGGGGCAAAGGCCGGTTTGCTCTTCATTTCGCCCCTCGACATTCACATGAGGTACGCGATCCGCCTCCACTTCCCAGCTTCAAATAATGCGCGAGCACGGCACCGGTCAACGGGCTACGCGCCGCCCTCGAGCCGGGATCAAACGCCTCGATGTCCGGGGGATTCGAGCTCGTAGTTGACCAGGTCATGAAATCCTCAAGGTGTCGGGACCCCAAGATGGAGGCGTGCGGTCAAGAAGTTTGTCGCCTCGAAGACAAGTTCCACGGGCTTGAGCTCAAACACGTGGACGCGGAGGTACAACGAGGTCATGGACGAGCGCGCCAAGATCGCGTTGAGACGAACCACGGTCCCACCCGACGCCTTCGCCCGAGATCTTCACGCCCCGACCGCCAAAATGCGAGGAGCCGTCGGGCACCGCCCCGAGGGTGAAGCAATGCAAGTTGATGAAGGTCCCTCCCCGCGATGCCGCCATCGGGGGACTAGAGAGCCCCTTACCTCGACCGGTTCGACTAGGAACCTTCCCTCCTCGACCGGCCGAGGCCGGGACGGCCTCGCGACGGAAATCATTTGTTATCGCGTCGGTGAGGCCAAAGAACTATACAAGAGAAGCTCGACAGAGTCTTACAACGATGCATCTCCACCGACGAGGGCAAGGGGTCTGTTAGAAGATATCCACTTTCGGGATTGCGCCACCACGCGCCCCCTGACCCTCGCGTCGGCAAGGCCTAGTGGTCGCCTCCTTTTCCCCAACGTTTCACATTGATTGGATCGATGGATCTCAATTGAGTCCGCCAAATGGGTCTACCGATGCGGCGCGATATGACCTACGTTGGCGTTGCCGATGCGGGCGGCATGACCTACGTTAGCGTTGCCTTCTCCTGTAACTGCGGCAATCTATTGCAGCACCGCGTCTAAAACATGAATTATGAATTCATTTCCTCCATTAAAATTTGAATTCCTAGTTCATTTGTTAAAATCAATCGCTAAAATCAATCGATGTCCAACTTTTGCTCTGCCTTCCACCTCTATCGACCACCATTGTGATGTGCTGATTCATTATCCACATTCACGTGATACCAGTCAACGTTTACGGAGACACCACCCCTGATTGATTTGCTGATTCATTGGCGATCCACATTCGCGTGATACCGGTCAACGTTCACAAAGATGAAGTCAACATTCGCGTGATACCAGTCAACGTTCACGGAGATGAATTCAACATGGATACCATTTATTACATCAATTTTAAAAACGCACGTGCAAGCCACACAAGTGACATTATGGGATAAGCTCCTCCAAACTTCATTAAAGCTAAAATCTCCAAATATGTGGTCCAAATTTGGTTCTAAACTGCTCATCTCGCATCACAGCTTTATATCTCAAAACTGAGCTAAAATGCAACACTCAAAAAGTTTAAAGGAGATACAGATAGGCCCCAAGAGATCCCCAATAAAACGGTGAGAAGACGTTGGTTGCCAAACCAAACCCTAAGGTTTCTAGTCAAAGGTCAATTGTTTAGCCGATTTGCATGATCAAGTTCTGGCCTTCACCTGCTCTAACCACACGTTTGCGGTTTGCCACTTTTGTCAATTTTGCACTGTTGCCGTCCTCTGATCAAGTCAGCACACCACCAGTTTTGTTTTAAAATGTTCAAAGCAGGAATAATGATGCAAATTAGAGTTGGAAAAAATATAGTGGGCAAATATGTAAGGCAGAACTGCAAATGGCCAAAGATTCATCATACGGGCATGAGGAAGCTGGAATTGCCCATCAGATTACACAACCATAATAGCAGCCAAACCGGCAACCGTTTCATCCCATATCATTAGAAACCACCGGGCAAATTGTAATGAACCAAGTCTGCTTGTACTTTCGATCTCGGTGGTTCACAGATATCTGGGAGATTCAACTAGATATATATAGAAATATAGAAACCAGGTGCAGCAGCTGTTTCTGGAGTCACCATGGATGGACATGAGTTGCTGCCAACTTTAGAAGAATGTACCCTCCGGAGGCTGTACTAGCTTGCGGTTCTGTGGGGATGCCATCTCTTTCTTGAGATGGGTTAGGATGTATTCCATTGTGTACTCGCGCTGCCAGTTCCCCAGAACACTGAACTTCTTCGGTCAACCTACATGATCTCAACCAAACAGATATAGCAAAATCAGATAAGGTATCCCAAAAATCAAACCTGAAACTCATTCTGCACCAACCACAACCACCCCAGAGACAGAAAGAGATTACCACTCCAGTTTCATGATTAACGCATGACAAGTTTATTCTTGAATGAAATCGAACAGATGGTGGCTTCTCAGGGTAGTCCTTGTCACAGAACAACTTCAGCTGGTAGATGCGACCCTCATGGACGGTCTTGACAGATCAGGAAGAACATAGATTAAGACAAACTTCGACATAAACTGAAATAAGCAATACAAATTAGGAAAGTGCAGCTTTATTGCAGGTCTCATGTAAGCAAAAGGAGGTTGGAAGGCTAATAGTGCATTTGATTACAGAAGTCACATGTATATCACAGTACTCTGATATTGTTGCCTTTGTCACTAGTTCTTCTGACCAAACCAGAACTAAGATAGGCAGCAACATTCAATGAAGAACACTAACCAAGCAGGATTGTTTTCATACTTCACAACAGAGCAAGAAACCCCAACAGTAGCCAGTTACCAGTCAAAACTTTGGTTGGGGATTTTCTGTACTACTAAAATATTTCAAATGATTTGTTTGACCAACACTATGAAGTTCTCAAATAATGCAAAACAATAACAAAAATGTGGCCTCGAGATCTTGGTGCTGTGTTTTTTTTTTCTCTGACTTAAGCAAGGAAATGGGAAAAATAATAGATTCAATGAAGAAACTATAATCTCACATTATGTGGGCCAATAATAGTGCCAGTCCATGATCGCATGTAGATGTCATCTGCGTCATCCATTCCATAGCTCACTGTCCCATCTCCAATGCCCTTCTCTCCACGTTCAAGCTCTTCTAGGAGCCTGAAGTTCCGGGGAACTGTGGCCAGTTCACAGATTAATCAAACCATACCAAAACAAGTGATTAATTATATTGATTTTCTGATTGGTAATAATAATATGCACTTGTTCCCACTGAAAAACAATTTGCTCTGTTGTTCAACAAGCCAATAGTTAGGAACTTAGGCTATAACATAAATGCTATGCTTGGACAAGAAAAAAAAAAGGCACAACAGGCTTATAGACATTGTTCTATCAGTGGAAAGAGCCAGGGGCGGGCCCAGGATTGGCCAAAGATGAGGGCCACTACATTAGGCATTAGTCCTAATTAAACTTGGCTATTATTTTTCCACTGTAATTAAGGGCTGAGACTAGGACCATAGCCCTAGTGGCCCTAGTGCTAGGTCCCCCAATGGAAAGAGCAGTAGGCCAGTAATTGGTTTCTTGTGACACAGAAGAGAAATGCATAGTTGCATACAGCTACTGCCAAGCAGAGCTTAACATGTTAACAACAATTGAAGAACCAAAAGCTTCAGAAATAAGAACATGAGCGTATTTAGTATGGAGTACTCATAAACATGGCAACTCAGAATGACTCAACGAATTGAGTCAACATCCAATAGCAGGAGACTTGTGAGTTGTAATGACTATATAAGCACACCCAGAAACAAAAGCAACAATAGAGGACCACGACAGTCTCAACGCAAGCTCTATGTTAAAAGGCTCAGATGTGCATGTGTATATATATACTATGTGCAAGATGCATAACCAATCAGATTTTCCCTTTATACATGGTTGTGGCTTACCCTTACAGTCAGCCAAATAGGTAGATTCATGCCGCAGTGACTGTTCTAACAAATCCTGGTGATGCAAGGATTCTTTACGGTCATCAAGAACAGGTGCAGTGAAGTAAGTGACCATATGTGCAGAAGAAAAATGCAGAGCATGACTGGAATACGTTTTGTGGCCTGTGCAGCATAAGCCAGCTGCGTAAACCTTGGATTATACTCTGATGTGGAGGTACCTATTGCCATTATCTGCTTCGCCAAAACCGAAGGAAAGCACCAGCACCAGCACACCAGCACTAGCACATACTCGGAACGGATCCAGCATGTGTTGTGTGCTACACCTTTCTTGCTCCCCCAATCAATTCCACACATAAACCGATTCAATCCCATGGCAATCCTACCGCCGGCAGACGGGATCGACTAGTACCTATCGACAAGCGCGTCGCTGCCGCCTGATCAATCACCAGAAACAGGAAAATCCCCACATCTATTATGACCCCAACTGTGCATAGTCCCGTCCATCCACGGAGCAAGAAACGCCAGATGCAGAAGAACTACCGCAATACCGTCTTCTCCCACCAAAAGATCAACCAGGATCGAATCGCTCGATTCGTGGCGATCCGCGGAGCTAAAAGAAAGATCGCGGGGAAAAAATACGTTCGGGGCGGAAAGAAGGGGAGGCGCGAGTAGGAAGCAGGAGGAAGATTGCTCACCGACGACGCCGGATCCGGCGGCCGAGCTTCCGGGCGTCATCGCCGACCGGCCGACCGATGGAGGGGGCTGCGAGGCCGAGAGGGAGAGGGTTGGGCTTGAGGTTTCGCTCGCTCGGCTTCGGCGAAGAAAGGGAAAGTTCCACGCGCACCTTTTCTTGGGCTTCTCTGGCTCTTTTCCTTCACGGCCGGTGGAATGGAATTTTTCAGGGCGGCTAAACCACCATCTGATAGGGAATCACCCGCTGGGAATGGACGTGACCTTGCATCGAAATCAAAACCGTCGGCTCGCGAATCAGATTCCGAGGGAATTGTATTGCCGCCAATCGGAATCTTTGATTGATTCTACTAGGTACACCTTGCGTAGAAGAATCGTACTCCAAAATATAGTTTTTCCCCTAAATTTATATCAACTAATAAAGTGTAATAATAAATGTATATACAAAAGTGGTTACTAATTAAATGTATTGAAACTAATTCTGAAATATATTTTCATGGAAATTCTCTATGGAGTTAATATATTTTCTATAATCCCTAGCTTTGTTATATGATGTAACCTTATTCTCGTATCAATAAAGTGTGTCGATGGCTTCCTCGAAAAAAAAATTCTTAAAAGTTTGATTTTGTTAGAAATCGGAGTTCTTTGCACACTGGAATATAGAACACAAGCACACATGGAGACACAGAGAGACACATAGTGTTAGAGAGGAAGAGGGAGCTCTGTATATTTCATTCACTCGATTGATGGTTACAACCGAAAGGAGCCTCATATATATAGAGCGAAGTCTTGGATTCCTCTCGCTTGCTACAGTGTGCTCCCCACCTACATTTAATTGGCCACCGGACCAAGTCGGGGTTCACATGTCCTTTATTGACCGACTTGGTTTTACAACAGATTTGTGGCTTTTCAGATGCAATTGAGCTAATTTTTAGTCTAGTCTATCGAAACAAGGGTCTAATAGGTGGCTTAATTAGTATCCTAAAAGGGTCTAAAAGGTGGCCTAATTAGTATCCTACAACTAATTGTTAACTAGCTAGCTGACTTTGAAATTTGTTAAAATACTTTATTTAAATTATGACAACCTATTAGATCCTATTATTTAAAATACTAAAAATACTTAATTTAAATTATGACCACCTATTATTTAAGTAAAAGTTGCAGATCTCTTTTAAAATTAAATTTTAAAGACAGATTGACTCCAAAACTATTTTAAAAGGTAGATTCTAATAGAGCCGCCTCTACCTTAAAGGGAGGCACAAAAGGACTGAAATGGTACCACAAAACAATAGCCTTGCAGTTTCACCCCTAATACCTAAATAAAAGGGAACCACAATCACAACACATCAAATTTATTAATACATTGATTATACTGATCACAAATGCTAGTGATTAGTTAACCAAGATTCAGCAACAATGGCTAATGAAGTCAATCTCCATGAAGTATATATCGTTCTAAACAATGGCGCTGACTAGTCTCTTCGACACTCAGCACCACCGTGTACTCTAGCACCACCGTGTACTCTATGTTTCTCTTGAAAATGTGATGAAGAGCATCCTTGAGGGGCTAGTTTGTTGTTGTTAGGTCTTTTTGTTATGAGATGACACCCTTGCCAAGATCATGTATAATCCCTTCAACAGAACAAAGATACCATCAACTTTAGAATACAAATTATCATAAACAATCACCAAAAATTATATTACGCTTTTTTAAAAAAAAAAGTTACATTAGCAGCAAAACAAAGACATATACTGACCTGTTGGTATGCATGAAAACGGATTGCAGAGTACAGGAATGTTGAGTTCATCAGTTCCAAGTTGAAACTCTACATAGTACAAGAAGAGAACGGAAAAGTATGCCACGATCACCATTCATTTCAACATGTATGTCACCATCAGCAATTCAGCATGGTTACTCACCACAGACTGCGTAGCTCCTCTAGGTGTCACCAATTTCACATCTTCCATTAGGAAGGTTATTGGGGCCAAGAAAGCAAATGACATGACTGTAATGATCGATAAAAGATTAAAGCTGTCCAAAGGTACCTGCTGGTCACAAGAGGGGGAAAGAGAATATGTGATAAGACATAACGCCAGAGCATCCATAACGAACTACTTTATTATCCTATAATAAATGTAAGTGCATTGGAAAACATATGGACAAGAAGTTCTCCAATACTCCCTCTGTCCCTAAATGTTTGTCTCTAGAAAACCGTGTTTTTCCTCACGACACGCTTTCGGCGACATACATAGAGGGACGGAGGGAGTATAACACATGGATCGTAAATATCACCCTAAAATCTTATCTTAAACATTATGTACTATGATTTGTTTTTCATGACGAATCTGGAAACATGAAAACCTAATTAACTACATATTTTTTGTAAACCTATATGAGATTTTACGTACATTAGTGGTCAAAGCTATCAGATGACCCTAGACAGCCAAATTCTTTCGACTTTTAGAATTTCTAGACCAAGAGCGTCTCTAAAAGCTCCTTAAATACTACTTAGTGAACTAACGATTATGCCAAATGAACATAATAATAGGGAGCTCAATTTTTTCCTTTTCCAATAGTTTCCGATAATTAGCTTTCTAAAAATGGAAAACCAATGCGAAGGGAGGAAAAATCAGGAACAAAAGGGGAAACCCGCAATGGAAGTGGCACCTGGACAGATTTGTTAGTTAATGGAGAGATTTATCAAATTCTATAGGGAGACAAATACAAAAGTATTGGAGATTTGTTTCTTCCTTTTCGCCAAAAAATAAAATTAGAGAGTTGTTTTAAGCGCCTCTTGGAGATTATCTACGTTGCTGGCCTTTGATGATGTGGTCAAGATTGCTTCAAGGCTTCGTCCGAACATCGTGACCCATTTCACATGATCATCACAAGTTGCTAACCATCTTGCTAAAGTTTAGAAGTTGGAGCAAGGACATTAATTTTCATGCCAATAAGCTAAAGTTTCTGTTTCACTTTGCTTTTTTGAGTTAGGTACTGGCCTTTCTTGTACACAAGCTCCTGTGTAGCCTTTCCCCTTCTTTTTAACATAGCGGACAACTCTTCTGTTGGCCCGTTAAAAACTAGAATGGACAAACCAAGTTTGATGGAGCTATATAATATATTTGTGATTGGAGGAAGAAATGACGGCCATCTGGTTTTTATATAAGTACAACGAACAACATTCCTCCAACTGATTATTGAAGGAGGTTGCCCTTGATATCTATTGTGGTTACCTCCGCCGCCGTAATGGGGCAGGGGCCGTTGTGTGTGCTCGAGGACGGGGAGGGACGGAACCGCGGGGCGACCCTCATGCCGGGGAGGGGACGGAGTCGTGGATTGCGCTCACGCCGGCGTGCGACGACCTCGGGCCCACGCCGCCCGAGGCAGCCCCGAGGAGGCGCGCGCCCCCGTGGGCGACGGCGGCGAGGCGGACGAGCGCGGCAGCCCTCCCTCTGCCCGGTCTCTCTCCCCATCTCCGGTCCACATGCCACGCCGGTGGATACCGGAGGTCCGCTTACTCCGCCATATATCCCGGATGGATGAGCTCCCAGGACGCCTTCCCGGATGGCTATGCGCTTGTTTCATCCAAGTGCTTTTACCGGACTCAGTCATGGAGAGTCTTATAGTTGTCGGTTCTAAAATCGGTAGTATGGGGTTTTCTAGAAAACCGAATTTAGGAATAGGCTGAAAAAAATAGCAATTTTTTTAACACCGGGAGACCTCGCTGGTTTTTTCTTCAAGTTACACGATTTTTCATGCGGAAAATGCACACTTCCCGGTCACCGGCGACCGAACCTACGAGCTCAGGTTTCGCGCGTCATGTCAAGATGATGAACTCTAGAGTACTGGATAAAATCAGGGAGGAGGGAGGCATCACTATGGATTGCATGCAACAAGAGCGAAACACCTCATGCATGTCTCTTGCAATTTTTTCCTGATCGAGTTCACTTGCTCTTCTGAGAGTTAGGTACTGGCCGCTCTTGTCTCCTCTAGCCTTTCCCTTTGTTTTAACATAGCGGACAACTCTTCTGCTGGTCCGTTAAAAAAACTAGAATGGACAAACCTAGTTTGATGGAGCTATATAATATACTCCCTCCGTTCCAAATTGTAGTTCACTTTGGCTTTTCTAGATTCATTTGATTTACTATGTATCTAGACATAGTGTATAACTAAGTGCATAGCAAAATCAATATATCTAGAAAAGACAAAGTGAACTATAATTTGGAACGGAGGGAGTATTTGTGATTGGAGGAAGAAATGACGGCCATTTGGATTTTATAAGTGAAACGAACAACATTTCTCCAATTGATTATTTCAAGGAGGTTGCCCTTGATATATAACGTGTGGTTACCTGTGTCTTCACCATAAGCTTCTTGCTCGGGACATTTTTACTTGACTGTAAGGTTACAGTTGGAGCATGAGACACCACAAACCAAGCTGCAAGCAACTGCAAAGAATGTCTCTTTCATAGCCCTAAGTAGGTTTAACTTATATATATCTTGGGCAAAAGTAGATGTTGGACAAAGAAAGAAACTAAAAAATTACCTGACCAAGGAAGATCACGGGTGAAAGGAGAAGATAATAGTGAAGTCCAAACTTCCTCATCAAAAAAAGAAGATAATAATAATAAGGTTCCATGGGAGGATGTGTAAACGATACTGCAACCTTTCCGATTCCAGGGTTCACGATGAAAAGATTGACCATGGTATGGACCATAGCCATTGGAAGGATAGCAGCAATCTGGGAAACAAGATCAATACACATACATAATTTCAACAGGTAGGAGTAAGCTAGTTTTGTTGCAACATAATATAATATATAATGTGATGTTGTAAAAAAAACTAATATAATATAATGTGTAGAATGCAAGCTGACCACGAAAGGAACGAAATACAAATGAAATATTTACCTGTGCAGCAGAAACCCTAGGCCTTTGAAGGATACCGGTGATCCACATGACCAAAGCCACGACAGTTCCAACGGCAAACTGCATCGTCGCGATGTTCATCGGGTACGGCCAAAACTTGACAACCTTCAACAATCAAAATTAGCAAGCTAGTGTAATTCATCAACCAACAAATTGAACACCGTAGTCATCAGTCTCGTCACCTCACCTTGTTCAGCTTCTGCCTGTTGTAGATGTCGAAGAGGTAGCAGAGCCCAAAGAGTGCCCCCAGCTGCAGCCCTCGCATTGCCATGGCCTCGCGCGCTCGTCTTCTCCGATTCAGGATCCAGCCAGTAGCCCCGTTTATGCCGGCCTTTGTCCTGGTCTTGGCCGCGCGTTCTTGCTTTGTGCCCCGTTGTCTGCAAGTTGTTGTAGTGTAAGCGCTTCGTCATCAACGAAACAAGGACGGCGATGACGCTGACAGCCGTGGAGATATCGAGAAACGCCTGCCCGATGATGATAATACTCTCCATCTTCAGAAAGAATGGTAGTCTCAATTTTGAAAAAGTCAACCAATCTCATGCTTAATTAGGTTTGTAGAAATTAAAGGGCATAGTATTAACTATTAATATTTCCATCTTCAAGTAGATGTATTATGATGAGTAATCTCTTAAGTAGCGTGGAACTTTTCTTAGGGAGAGGGAGAGAGGGAGCTATTCAATCGTAGTAAGGCAAAAAAAAAAATGTTGTGCTTGTTATTCACTAGTATTGGATCTATTTTCTGTGGTGGGGTTTTTTTAATTTTTCCGTGGCGGTTTTTGCAACCGCCACGAACATAGGGTCGATTTACCGTGGCAGTTTTCTGAGAGCCCAAAAAACCGCCACCATTAATCTAGAGAAAAACACACAAAAAAAAAATCTAGATCCAGCCCAAACAGCCTAGATCTCGGGTTGCCGACAGCGGATCCGCCGCCAGGGCCCCTGATCCGCCGCTGAACAGCGGGATCCACCGCCGGCCGCCCGGATCCGCCGCGCGCGCCCGTGGAGAGGACGGTTCGATGGAGAGGTGGCCGGATCGCCGGGCGAGCTCGAGGGAGAGGATGCACGAAGCGCCGCCGCCGCCCGCCCGGCTCCACGCCACGCACCGCCACGCTCTCGCGCCGCCGCTTACGGATCCACGCTGAGAGCCACCACCGCGCCGCCCTTCCGCCACACTCGCCCCGCTCCTCGCACGCGCTGCCGCCGCCGTCCCGCCGCCGCGCGCAGGTCGGCGGGATAGGGGCCGAGTCGAAGGGAGAGGGTCGGGTCGCGCTTGGGAGAGGAAGGGAAGGCGCTGCGAGAGGATGGGAGGGGCCTCCACCGTTTCCGGCCGACCGAGGGAGAGAGAAGGGAGTGAGAAAGTTAGGGTTAGGGTTGAGAGAGTGAGGTGTTTCTTTTATATGCTTAAGGTGCTAGTGGGTCGGTTTGGGCCTATAGAGATGGGTCATCTCGGGCCTTATTAACTATGACAGTTTTTATAACCGCCATGGTTAATAAAAATAACCGCCATGGTTAATAAAAAATAACCGCCACGGAAAATCAATTGGAAACGTTGTGTAAAATCAGCCGTGTAGTAGTGATTTAGTGGTTTCGAATGGCAATGAGTATTTAAAACCGGTGGATTATAAACCCTATTAGGACATGATTATGGATTATTTTACCCTCTCCCCTCATCGGTATGCTAATATGGTGCCATCCCCCCCCCCCCCCTTCTCTCAACAAGAGAGCAGCACGAGTAAGTTCCCCCTCACATTATGGGAGGACGTAGTGTAGCCCTCAACTGTGACGACTTCACTAGCTCACCATGTCGAAACTAACATGGAGGAAAAAGGAGGAGACAGAATGGTCACTAGCGCTGAACAAAATGACAGTCGATTTCTCGTGGCAAAAGAAGATGCGAGGAGAGGAGATGGGACCAACAAACTATTGGAAGGGGAAAGAGAGAGAGTATAAAACAATTTTTATCTTCTCTCAGCTCCAACTCAGCTATCTAAGACTCTACCACTATTGTGGACCCCTTATATTAGTAGACGATAGGTGGGTTCACTATACCTAAAGAAAATCAAGTCATTTTTTAACCCATCCAACTCCTGACATTTATTCCTTCTCTCAATAAGTTTCCCCTATATAACCATATCGGCTGATAGTTTGAGGGAGGGATGAAGCAATAATGTTAGGCTAGACGATTAAAACTGCACGTGTGTGCCGTGAGTTCACAACCACGCTGTGTCCTCTGCAGTTTGCTCCGTCCCCTCCAACCCTTCTAGTCAGCACCTCACGAATTGTCCATGCCGGTGTCTACCCGTCTGTGACCCAACACCATCACCACTAGTGGCGGACCTAGAAATTTTGTAGAGCCCGAGCGAAATATAAGCACTTATAACTGACAACAAGTTTAATATTTGCGCAAAAAGAAAAGATAGCACATCATGTCGGTGTCATGGCTGCTAGTTTATGAGTTCGGCTGCCTATTGTGCCCGGTGATTTGCTCCTCTCGCTGAAGCCGGATCTACGGAGGTAGGGGCTAAAGCCCCCCACTAGATCATGTTGGAATGCATCAAGGCAATACTTGTGAGATGAAATGACAGCGCCTAAGTAATTCGATTCCATGGGGCTGAATTAATTTCGAGTGGACAATACGTATAGATGCCAAGCATTGGACAAAATTAAATACCACGACTCAGGGGCTTGGGGTCACTAAGAGCAGATACAATAATACACATCAGCTTGGCTTATAGCCAAGACACATCAGCAAATGCCTAGGTGGAAGAGAGAGAATAGAGGAGAGAGAAGATGCTTGGCAACACTTCCACGCCGAGCGCTTGCACATGTTCCCGTGTTCTGGGTCCCACCACCTCTTGTGGTCCTGCACTTTTGTGGCTGCAAGTTTACCATCGTTACACGCTTGAAGCAAATGGATGAGCATGTGGTCCTCTAGATAATAGAAAAAATAATATTTATAAGAGGGAGAGATTAGATTGTTGTATGGCTTGGCTATTGTGCTAGTCTTTTGTTGATCTGGCTTGGCTTATAGCCAAGCTTATTGAACCTGCTCTAAGAGCACCAGCAGTGTCTGCGCTCAAGACGGTCTTATGCATTTAATGATGGCATAGGATCCGATACTTTACGTTGTGGCGTTAGTTCCATGGAGAACCAGTCCAAAGTATTATATTCCTCTACATATAGACACAGCGTCAATGGCTCAAACTACTACCGGCTAAGGAACATTCAGATTTCAATGGTCAGATAAAATACAACGTCACTTGACTGTTGCCTTAAAAAAAACAATGTTCCCTTGCTACAACAAGGCACTTCTTTTCCTTCCTTCCAAGGAGCCTCTCCTGTCTCCTTGTTTCCAGCGGCCTCCTTTGCTCGTAGTATTCTTTTCCTACCTCCTTGTTCCTAACAACCTATACAAAAACAGTGAAGCAAAATCAAATAGTGATATTTCTTAGTTCATATGGAGCTCTTAGAGAGCTCTCAGAGGGAAGTTTTAGTAGAACACCGAGGAAGAAGAGATTGCTGGAAGGAAGAAACATCTGTCTCGGTTTTTATCTGGATGGGGACGGCTCATGGATCCGGTTCAGATACGAGAGGAAAGTTTTAGTAGAACACCAAGCAAGAAGAGATTGCGGGAAGAAACGTCGGTCTCGTTTTTTTTTCTGCGTGGGGCAGGCTTATGGATCTGGTTTGGATGTGATACATTGTGAGCTAGGTACCACTACGAGTCATTTCCTCTATGGAAACCAGGTTAGACACGCCCCTCGCGATCTCCACACTACGGATGCTCTTAACTCTTGCTTTGTTTGGATGTAGATATTGAAGGTCTTGGCAATGAATTGGCTTCAATACCAAATCAGAGTAGTATTGGTATTGGGTTACAATACCAAAACCATTGTTTGGATGCCTATGAAATTGCAAGATGGAATTGACCCTCTTCTTCTCCAACTCACCGCACTGGACCAGGGGACGCCATAGTTGGGCGGCGCTGGCCCTCAACGGGTGGCCAGACTGGGCGGCGCTGGCCCCCTCGACAGGACGACCAAGTTGGGTGGTGTTGGCCCTTGACGGGGCGGCCATGGCTGGGCAGCTCTGCCCCTCCTCGACGGTGACCATGGCTAGGTGCAGCTAGTGCAGATCTGGACAAAAGCCATGGCAGGATGGAGCTAGGCTTCTCGACGGCTGCCATGGCGTGTTGGCACTGACCTCCTCAATGGTGGGGCATGATAGGGCTCGGCTCAGGCACGGCTCGCCCCAGCGGAGGGAGGGGACGACGTGGCTTGCCGACGGACATAGTAAGGGAAGGGGCGCCGACATGGAGTCGCGAGAGGGAGATGTGAGGTGCGGTGGAGTCGCAAGAGGGAGACGAGAGAATGCCGATGAATAGGGGGGCAAGGGGTCTGAATTGAGGGAGGGGTGCAGCTGAAGGCCCAATACATCTTAGAATTGGAGGAGATTTCTAATTCCAATACCAAGAACATCCAAACAATAGGTATTGAAGACACCCAATACCAATTCCGAATTCCAGGCTTCAATATCTACATCCAAACGGGGCGTTAAGTTCATGCAGGTAGCAGTTATCTACATCCAAACGGGGCGTTAAGTTCATGCAGGTAGCAGTTTTAATTTGGAGTACGTTGTGGTGGAGGTTTGCTTCACCACCACCGATGCCTCCCTCGGTGAAATGGAGAAATTATAAAATTTAACCCGGTATTCGTGTCACTAGAAATATCATATGAAATTCGCATGCCTTATGAAATATGCCCCATGTCACAAGTATTGCTATGAAATCTGGACTTTTCGAGATTTACTCTATTTCAATAAATTCCAGGGCCATTTTCACTGTTCAGGGCATGGAAAAAGATGTTGCTGCCCCTCCCTCATTCCCTGACACATAGGTCCCACTCAATTCCATCTTCAACCTCCCACCGTCACTATAACTGAAAATATTATCTCTCCACCGAACCTTTTTTTTATTGGTATCTACTATATTAATTTAGTGTCACAGTTGAAATGGTCCAAATGAAACATCGCAGTTCAGTTTCAGAAGACTATAAACAGCACAACGAACGTGGCATCACTGCAATATTATTGATACACGAACAAATCCGTCCAAAAATGCTAGCAATTAAATCACAAATTATCCGCCGAAATGGTACTCTTCTGTAAACATCACTCTAACTACGGCACTCACTAATCACTCCAATGGCATAGCATAACTTCCAAAGTTCTATTGGATGGACCTGCAAATGTCTACGATCAAGCAGCCTTGGGCTTGGGCTTAAGTCTCTTCAATTGTGAGTATAGGAAAACTCCAGCAAGAGCGATCCCGGTACCTGCACAAATTTAATGTTTCAAATTCATGAGGGTGAATGGAATAAAATGTTTGATTTAGCTAAGAGTGGTGAAATGAAATGATGCAGACCGAGAGAGTTGATGGGAGAAACAGGGGTCCTGAAGAACAGAACAGAGGTCACAATGACCACCACACGCTTGACGCAGTTGCCCACTGAGTGGGTGACTGGGGATACCCTTGCGAGGATCATGTACGACACCTTCAAAAAATTTAAAATAACAAGATCAGTACGTGAACAATGAATTGTTTTGAATGAAATTTGTTCATGCATATACAGTGATCAAAATCAGTGTTAATATCAAAGAACAAACAGATCCACCAATATCAGCAAGATAGTTCACTGATCGCTACCTGTTGGTATGCATGGAAGCAAAATGCAGCAATCAATGACCTTGTGTATATCTGTTTTAAGTTCAAGCCCTGCACAAGAAAGTATACTCATAAATATGGAATTATGCTCAAGCTACTCTCTAAGGTTTTATGAATATAAATAAGCAGCAGGATACTCACAGCAGACTGCAAAACTGCTGGGCTAACTTTGACACCTTCTGTAAGTAAGGTTACTGGGGCCAAGAGGAAGAATGACATGACGGTAATGATTGAGAATAGATTAATGTTATCCAGAGATTCCTGGCCAAGTGGGGAAAAGAAAGAGGGTTAGGCATATCGTCGGATGGCACCACATAGAAGGCATATACCTATTAAAAGCTAAAACAAACAAATCAATTAGTTGATTGCTTTGGTTATGCAAGGAAACTTAAAAGTAAATTCAACTACCTCTTTCTTCACCATAAGTTTCTTGCTTAACACATTCCTTGACTGGAAGGTTACATTTGAAGCCATTGCACTCCAAAATCCAGCCCTGCGTTGGAAATTTCAAAGTTACACGAGTAAGAAATGGGTAACAAGGAAGCCACTGCTTTCAACTTCATGTTGGTGTAAGCCCATGCACACACATCACACACTAAAAACAAGTGATAAATTAACTACAGTCATCAAAACAATAGCACTGTATCACATGTGTAACTAAATTTTGAGGTACAGCAGATGATTAAAGGGATGGAACAAAAGACAGAAAAATCAATAGAAAAAGAGATAAATGTAATTTGCACGACAAAGCATCCTAACTATTAACTAAGGTGCCTATATTGCATACCAGTTGAAGGAGGCCTCAGTAAGGGATGCCAATGCCACACCACCAACAATGGGAAGAAGGGACAACACAACCCAAGGTGTAGGCAACTGCAAAATCACTCATTTGTCAGAGAAAAAACAAGCAACAAAAAAAATTATCATAGCAGACAGTTGGGTAGTTACTATAACAGAAGACTTACCTCACCAAGGAAAATTGCTGAAAGGAGAACTGAGAAGAATGGTTCCATGGCCTTGATAGTATGTGTAAATGACACTGCAACCTTTCCAAGGCTCATGTTTGTGAAAAGATTGCCCATGGTATGAACAATAGCCAGAGGAAGGATAGCAAAAAGCTAGGAAACAAGAACAGCACTGACATTAGCTTTGATGCACTATGTTTATACTGAAAGTTTGCCTGACGAAACTAAATATTCACCTGAGCACCAGAAATCTTTGGCCTTTTAAGGATACCAGTGATCCACATGAATGAAGCAATGGCAGTTCCAACAGCAAACTGCACCGTTGTGATGTTTATAGGGTATGGCAAAACCTTCAGAACCTGCAGAGCATAGAAACAGTTTAGAAAGTTATATCATTTACAGGTAACTAGTGTTGATCATGAAGTGTTTCTTAGGAAACGAACTAAAATGTGACACAATCTACATTAATGAATAAAGAAAGACTACAATTACCAGTAAAACAATTAAATTTCTGTTAGGCTAGTTGCAAACAGACATTTATCAGTAAAATATTGCCTTGACATAGCCACCAGAAAATATAAGGGCTATCTTGGTAGGATGCCAAAACCCAGGAAATATAGAAGAAAGATTGTTTTGTGCGTGCAGCCTGTCAGCTCAGATATGGATGGATTATCATGACTTAAAGTCGAAAACACATCACACGGGTGCAGTCTGCAGTGCATAAAGCACATCCTTAAAAAGATGGATGCAATGTAACAGCTTTTAAAAATGTAGAATATACTTGGTATCTACAGATATACGAAATAAGCATCAACTTTATTGAGTAGGGTTAAAACTACAATGTAGATACCATCAAGACTTGGCTGTATTTTACAAAGTGAAGCAAAATCTTGTCCAGAAATGTGTGGTATGAGGCAGATCTAAAATGGAGAAAAAGAAACAAAGGCAAAGTTTCTTTCTGTGTAGCATTTGGAGGTTGTATCAGTTATAGATCATAATGGGTGTGAGCGAATTTTTGCAGTCATGCAGAAAATGGGATGGCCTACATCTAGTTTCAGCAGATTATGAGGTTAAAACAGACGTCTGTTGTAAGTATAACAGATAGATAAATTTCGCAAGAGAATGGTAAGGCCAATTGGCTCTTCACTTAGCCTAATAGAGATGTCAGGATGGAAGATGCTCCAGCAAGATAATTTAGACATATGGACAAAGAAAAAAATACGTGCAGTGGAAAGGAAAATTGGGAGAAACAGTGATCAATCCATTGGCCGCTTTTCAGCATAGCACGCAGGGCATGCATGAAAGGAGAAATGAAAACTCTCTTGTTGTCTCAGCTTAGATTAAGCAAACTGCAAACTAATAGGAGGATCTGTGTTTTGCACGCATGCACGGAAATAATCAAAATCACCAGCACTTGATCCACCAATCTGCACACTTGGATCTAGTCGATCAGAATCGAATCACCACTAGTTCAAGGTGACTAACCAGAGGGAAGGGCAGCAACGCGTCCCCCCCAACTCAACACAGGGACAGGGAGAGGACACCAGTCTGGGTTTCGTCAGCCAGCCAGCTTGAGCAGCTCACCTGCTTGTTGTAGATGTTGAAGTAGATGTTGAAGAGGTACCAGAGGCCGAAGAGCGCCCCGAGCTGCAGCGTCTTGACGAGCCCTCCCCCCTTCCTCTCCAGCCCCCTCAGCCGCCGCCACCTTCCCGGCGGCCGCCGCTTCCACGTGCCGGGCGGCCCTGCATCTCCGGCTCTCCTCCTCCTCCAGCGGCGAGGCCGGGACGAGGCCGGCGCGGGCGGAAAGGCGGAGGCCGCGGGGCGTGAGGAGCGGCGGCTGGGTGCACCACGCGCTTCCGGCGCCGCGGCGTGGGCTAGGGTAGGTGGGTAGGAGCGGCCGCGCGGCGCATGGCCGGACGAGCCCGATGGCAGCCGCGCTCTGCATCGTCCCGTGGAGGAGATGGGAGGACCACGGCCTGCCTCCCCGCCGAGGAGTGGTGGTGGTGGTGGTGCTCTGGAAGAGGCGGAGGGCTCGAGGCGGCGGAGGCGGAGGCGGAGGCGGAGAGCACGAGGTTTTCCACGGGGTTGGTGGCGGCGGCGTCGAGCGAGATCATTCGAGTGAGGAGGGGGCTTTAATGCAGAGAGAGCTGTGGCTGTCTGTGCCACTGACACGCGGGCCACGGAAGCGTGTGGAGCCCACCTGGCAGAGGGAGGATGGATCCGACGTCACGGCTTGGACCGTGTCGCCGCGACATGGAGCGCAACGAACAGCTGTCGCTGCCAAATAATCCGTGCAGGCCCCACTTGTCGGCGTCCGATCCGTCCAGCGCCAGCAACCTTTGCCGCCTGCCTGTGCCTGCTGCGCGGTAGGTGTACGGATGCGAGGTCTCAAGGAACGGAGGAGCCCAGGCCGGCATCACCACACTTCAGCAGGCCCACCATGACGGAAGCAATTCCAGATCGTGAAAGTAACCTAATTTTTTTCTGTAAAGTTCTATGTAAACCTTAAAATTCTTATTCCAAATAGGCTAGGTATGCTCAATGTTGTGTGAGATCAAGTTGCACATTTCGTATGCCGTGGGCAATTAGAAAGAATAACAAGTGTGCACAAGCTACTCAATGCACATATATATAACCAAATATTAACTTTGTATTCACCTATGAAATTTGACTCCTAGTACAGGTAACGTAAACCTATATAATATAATGCATTGGAGTCTATGTAGCCAACTAGAGATTAGTTGTTTGGATATAGTTATCCAGCTTAAGGGTGCCTTGCACACAAGCCCCTTTGCAAGCTTATCCTTATATCTCGATTTCAAATCAGGCGTCATCGGCCCAATGCTATCACACATGGTTTGTATGCAGCCTCAAGTCCATCCTCCTAATAACAACATGCAACTTCGGATGATGGTATCTTGCAAAAATGCCAATTTTGGCTGACAAAAACAACGTGACTATCGTAGAGAGAGAGTAGCATTTAAAGATATGTAGAGTGAAAGCGATGTGTGAAGGGGAGATAGAAGATGGGCAAGAAGTTTCGTAATCTCGATGTCTTCATATGGAATAACTCCTTTTAGAGACCAGTGCTTATGTATGCCTATATTGAAAATATTTTTATAGAAGTTTAGTTTACGTTAAGGTCATGTGTTTTCGATTCTAAAGGACCTTAAGAATGTAAGAATAGCACAATTGACCTCAAAATCCCTTTACAAATAGTGGGTTGGAGTTATTTGAACATGCAACTTCTAAAACAGTCCTACTCCTTGATTATTTGATAGAGTGATTCTACTTAATTTTGGTTGGTGTAGGTCGGTGAGGGTTGAATTGAGACAAATTGTTTTAGCTCATTCTACTTTTAAAGTATAAATGCATAAATGATTTATATTTGTTTCTTATCAATATTTGTTTTGACTATTTAAGAAATTTTGTAAGAGACGAGTGTGAGCTACACCCTCCGGCCACAAATAAGTGCACTTATTTGACTTTTTATCAAACTTGTTTGACTATTCATTTTATTTAAAAAATTTAATAAATATAACTTTTTTTGTCATAAACTAAGTCATAAGAAAGTGAGTAATATTTATTAAAACTTTTTAAATAAGACGAATGGTCAAATAAGAATAATGAAAGTTAAAGAAATGCACTCATTTGTGGGACGGAGGGAGATATGTATTAATGACAAAGATGTAACTATTACCTCTAGAGAGACAAATGATCCATGTATTTACTATGAAGATGAAACTAGTATAAGTGGGTGAGAGGTAGGTTGCAACGATTCATACATTTAGAAAAGAAGGTTGCAACGATTCATACATTTAGAAAGGAATTGAGCTACTTGGTTCTAGCACGGAAAAACGAGTTACAGGGTGTCTATGTGACGATTTTTTTTTTTTTTTTTTTGACAAACCTCTATGTGACGATTTTTTTTACAAACCTCTATGTGACGATCTTAATTAATCGTCGTATATATGTCACCATCTCTGTATACGTAAAACGGTTCATTCGAAAGATTCCAATTAAGACCACCGAAACCTATATAAATGCAAAATCCACCCGGAAATTTTCCACACGGTTCGAACCCGATCCCTTCCTGACCTCCTGTCTCAAAGGCGTGGCGTCCCCTCCTCATCACTCCGATTCCTTCTCGCGGCCATGGCGGGAGCCAGGCAGCCCTCGTCGACGCAACCTCCCGACGCTTCTCGCCACCGTATCGGCCGCCGCTCTGCTTCTCTTTCTCCCGCGATTCTCGCCGACGGAGGCGGCGCCCGTGGACAAGGGGCAGAACCGATCGTCGTTGCTCGGGAGCCGGCGCAGTGGGCCACGGGCAAGGACGAGGCGGAGATTCTCGCCGAGGCGGAGGCGCGCGCTGGCGGCGGAGGAGAGGCTTTGCTGACGGGGGACGACGGGCGCGAGTTCGCCTCGCTCGACGGCATGCTGCAGTGGGCGATTGGTATGGGCCTTGGGACCTTTGCGGCCAGGTTCCTTCCTCCACATTTGTTGGGTGTGAAATTTGCCGATTTGAGCCCGAAATATTTACAATCTGGGTCAATTTGTATATCAAAGTTTCACCAACGATGCTTATTAGCCTACATTGGTAGCCTGGTAGGGGCAGATTGACTCCAAAACTGCTGCTGCTGATGCAGGGAACTCTGATCCGGATAAGTTGAGAGAAAAGGCTGCAGAATTGGATAGGCTATCGGCGGAGGAATTACTCAAGCGACAGATGGAGATTAAGGTGAGGAGATTGCTGCAGAGCTCATGGAAATTTGTTCATCCATCCAAGTTTAGAGCGTATTTTAAGCTACGAGTTTCCTTGACAACAACTCCCATTTCTGTTGGTCATAAAAGTTCATCTCTAGAGTTCAGGCTAACGTTTGGACGGTGGTGTAAAATGCAAATACCTTCATCCAAGTAACTTCCTGCAGGAGCTGATGGAGACGTTCAAGGTGCCATCAGGTGCTGAGCTGATGAAGATTGCTATTGCTGACTTAAATAATTCGTCTGTTTCGCTGGAGGGCCGCCACAGTGCACTGCAAGAGCTTTTAATTCTGGTTGAACCCATCGACAATGCTAATGGTAAATTACGTACTTGTTTGTCATTTTCCCTGTTGCAAGAATATTTGAATAATAATGGCTTACCACGACTGCCTTTCGATATAAACATATGATCAAAACCTCATCTTCGGCAAATCAATGCATGGATGAACATGTAGTTACAGATAATAGATCCCCCAGTTTGACTCTTGTCGGTTTAGTTATTCACCTGTAATTGATGCATGTTAAGTCCATGTTCCTGTTGCATAGTTGTTTGTTCTGAAAGTTAAAACTGTGTTTCCAAATCTCCATTCCATCTTTCGTAAAGATCAGCAGTTCATTTCTATACTAGATTCTTATGGTGACATGACTCTATCAATTTATTTTCAGACCTTGACAAACTTGGAGGCCTTCTTCCGTTGATTCGAACTTAGCAATGCAGATGAAGGAATAAGAACTACCTCAGCATGGGTCCTGGGAAAAGCCAGTCAGAACAATGTTCTTGTTCAAAACCAGGTACTACCAGCTTAACAGGTCTCCATGATGATTCCTCTTGACATTCACTTCTATCCTTACAGCTTACTGAAGAAACTGTTTTTCATTCTTTCAATGTATCATCCTATGGGGTGTCAGTATTTACTAAACTCTTTGTACTTGGCTAGATCCTTGGTTATGGAGCAATGGAAAGATTAGTGAAGATGGGTTATTCAGTTCTGCACCAGAAGCTGCAAAGGCACTGTATGCTATATCCTCTTTGATTAGGGACAACCAACATGGTCAGGAGCTGTTCCTTTCAGAAAATGGCTATGCAATGTTGCAGGTAGAAAAAGGAAACCATATATTCAACATCTAGGCAAAAGCGAGGCTGAAGTGTACCAATGCGTTGTTTATTTGCAGCATATACTGTCAACCACTAGAACTAATGTTCGGCTTCAGAAAAAGGTTGTGTCCTTACTGGCATACATAGCTGACTTTCAGCTAAATACAGGGAAATCACAAGCTCCATCCTTAAGCAACCACCTTTTCATAAAATCAGTAGTTGAGATGATATCATCAGTGCCTGACCTTGACCTCCAGGAGAAGGTACACTCCAAAATATCATCTAAGTGAAGTGAATACAATTTTCTTATGTTTGCCATGAGGTATGAGATGCTAGCCTTCCTGATCAAACTTGTTTTGGTCATGATACATGCAGGCTTTGTTAGCTGTTAGGAGTCTACTGCAGCTTACGTCAACTGATGCTACAGATCTTCAGAAGTTTTCAGGCTTGGATGATTCCCTGAATACATTGAGGTTGCAATTGGATGAGTTGACATCTCATGAGGAACAAAGAGAGTATGCCCTGGAAGTTGAAATTCTCCGGAGAGAAGTCCACACTGTCTTCCAACAGAAAATTGATCAGGTATTTGTTCATACCTTCAATGATTCTGGACTAGCAAATTCTATTGTTTAATGTCCATTGCTTCTGTCCATTAATGCAGGCAAGGGTGGTTGCAATATCACATGAAAAATGACAAATGAAGGCAAATATAGTCCTCGGTCCTCGGAATTTGAACAGATGTAATGGTTAGAAACCTTGGTTGTCCATATGAAGTTGATCGCACAACAATTTCCCTTAACTGAATGACATGTTGTCAACAGAATTAAGGTGGGTTTCATGGGATCGTAGTTAATTCACAGATAGGATGTCAAAAATAGTGACCGCCTATCAAGTTATAGAACAGAGAAGCGCAATGGAACAGAGTTCTCACTCATTTCTGCTTCGTGTTAAACCGATTCATAATACACCTATAACCCATTAATTGTTGATGTTGTTCATATGCGAAGTTGTTACTGAGCCTGAACTAAGGTTGTAATCGTGTTTTGTTGCGTAATTGTTCTATTCTAATTAATTGAATCGGTTCAATTCTTGTCCTCATATTGAAATGAATCGAGATTGATAAGGAGTTAGTTAATGATGTTTGAGCTCCCTGATTCAGGTTCTTACTGTTTAAAACCGAAATGTTACTCAAGTTCTTTCATACATAAGCATTTTACACAACTTTCACTGGAAATGAATTTACCATGCTTTGGAAAACCATAAAGTTCTGAATGGCGTCATACTTATATATACAGAGGAAATAGTAAGCCCAACTGACTATGTGTAGCAGCAGCAGCACCTTCCTGGATCATTTGATAGGCAGCAGAAAGGATCCTTTTCCTTTTGACGTGGCACTCTGGCCGACGATCTGTTACCTGCTTTTCCTTTACCTTTCTCATTCAGTTTGAAAAAAAGTTTAATTTTATGTTAAACAAAATGTGTTGATCTCTTGGCTCAAAATTTTCCACCGGATTTAAGGAAGGTAAAAGTTGTTAGATCCGATGAGTCGGAATTGGGAATTTCTGAGCTTAGAATTCACATTTGGATTCATGTTGAAGGCTGTTGATTTGGTGAGTGCAAAATTGAACCCAGTTTCATGCGCTAGAGCTTGAATTACGTCGCTCGTCTTGACGCATATATGTGTTTGTAATTTCCATTCCATTGGAAGCCGTTTGCAATACAAAATTTGACTCCCCAAATGGTTGGCACCCCTGATACATACATACAAAGCCAGCACTGCGTGCGCACTGAACGGAGATCAGACGGCGAAGTATTCGAAGGCGCTGCCGAGTCGGCGGCCGGCGTAGGGGTAGCGGTGGTCGGGGTACGTGCACCCGGTGCTGAACAGCATCCAGTGCCGGCGGCAGCGCTTGACGGGCAGGTCCCCGATGACGCGCTCGCCGTGCTCGGGCGTCTTGAGGACGACGGCGTCGTTCTCGAAGACGACGCGGCACAGGCCCTGGCCGGCGGGGTCCTGGCACCGCGCGGCCTCGGGCCACCGCGAGTCCAGCACCGTGATCCCGGCGACGTAGTTGCCCGCGTACGCCCAGTTGCAGCGCACCCACCCCTGCTGCCCCTGCTCCACCAGCAGCTCGGCGACGCGGCGCCCGGCCCTGCCGTGCGGCACGCGGCCGCGCGGCACAACGCTGAGCTCCGTCAGGAACCCGCTGCCCATCGCTTGGCACGCCAGCTTCATGCCCTGCGCCGGAAGGTGGTTCTCCACGGACGCGTAGTACGTCTCGTGGGTGGCGCCGGCCACCGCGGCGATGGCTGCGAGGGCCACGGCCACGGCGGCGAGGCGTGCCATTCTTGGGCGGGAGGTGCCGGCTAAGATTGTAGGGGTGCCTGTCTTCGCTCGTGGCCGCGCCAAACCATTTTATACACTGCCCACTTTCCTATTTCTGGCGAGACGACCAAAAAAAGAACTCCCTAATTCTACTTTTTATTAGCAAAAAAAAAAGATAAAAAAAATCCTTCAATAATTCTACATCTAAATAACTCCCTGGAAATAAGCATTTGATAATTCACCCGTCTCTCCCCACCTAGTTCTTTCTCCCCCGACCCAAGTTTTTGTGTTTTTAGAAACCTATAATTATTGGGAGACGTTGGAGAGACACTTATTTTGTTGCTAACATTGCTTTTTTTTTCCAAGTAATTTTAAGTAGTTTTTAGAGATGCTCTTATTAGTAACCTAGCTATATTTTCTCGCTTTGTGTTGCCTTAGTAAATCACAAAAAATTAGAGGTAATCAAACTTGTCTTTTATTCTTAAAAAGATACCATTATTCTCAGTGGCGAATCTAGGATGTTACTTTATTGGGGTCATGGACCAAGTGATGGGGCCAAACATGTATTAGTTCTCTATTTTAAGTGTGATTTGTAGGTGGATATAAAGACTTTTAATGCTATTTTGAGATAGTTATCGGGGTCACCGACCCCGATACTTACACATAGATTCGCCCCTGATTATTCTTTTGAAACTTGCAACCATTTGCTATGTACTCTCTTACACTATGTGCAGTTAAAACATCTCATAATAATTTAGTACGGAGGGAACAATAGAGTTGCTTTTTATGCACCCTGATGTTGATCATTGTGTTGAGCCCCATGCAAAACACTTCTCCCATTGTACGTTGTGCCACTAATCCCTTCATGTGGTGTGTGTAACGTGTGTTTGACAAAGTCGTCTTTTAAATGCACGGTGTATCACTATAATGAGTGAAATGGTTGGATCTTTGGCACAAGACAACTGGAAAAGAGGAGGAGCCAATGAAACCAAGCGGATGAAGTCATAATGTTACCGTGTGTTTGGTTGGAGGTGCGGAGCCAACCCGGTTGGAGCCGACCCAGTTTTGGTCTTTTTGGATGAGGGGCGCAGAGGAGTGGAGCCGCTCCAAGAGGGAATATTTGGCCAATATGCAGGTTGGCTCCATTCCTCGATTTCGAGGGATCGGAGCGAACCCGTCCGGGTTCCGTCGCGTTCGTCTCCTCCCGGAAATATGAGAAGGGTTGGAGTCATCCACGAAACACCGGGTTGGAGTGGCTCCAACCCACCCAACCCACAACCAAACACACGGTTAGAGCTTCACTAGCTCGATTCGGTGCCAAAACCGGAGCTCGTGGGAGCCTCTCCAAACAAAGCTCTTAGCCTTGTGTACAAAATCGCCGTCGGCTCCCGCGTTGCCTCCACCGTGGCTAAAGTTGAAAGCGGACCGAAACGAATGGAAAATCACTCTATCTTTTTTGTTTTCATATTTTTAGATGAAAACGGAACGGGAGCCGGACAACCGAAACGAAACGGTTATGGGATAAACAATAAAGCGAAAACGGGTAAATATGATAGGGAAATAGACGGAAACAAACGGTAAGCGGGAACTTAAGCTAGAACATGTATACCATACATGATAGATTAAATACAGATATCAAAGTGCACATTTGCTAGTCAAATATTAAGTAGCAACTGACCACATATAAATATTTACAGTACCAAATATTCATACATCATATATACATCACACAAATCATAAAAACAGCTTGTTGAGCGACATGGACCATGTTGGGCTTCTATGGTGTCATGGTCTGCTATCCCGTATTCATGAAAAAGGGGACAAAAACGGGATAATTCCGATTAGAAAACGGGATACCACAAATACGGACGGACAAACACTCCACCGTTTTCGATCCGGCTCCCCGGTTCACTCCGTCCCCTTTTCTTTTCCGCTTTCGTTTATCCCGCGTAAAAAACGAAAAATAGACAGGAAAATATGGTATATGCGGACGGAACGGGATTCGGCCCCGTCCATTTTCAACTTTAACCGTGGCCATGCACCTCTGTCACCTAGCGCATACATTTTAATTTGAAATCAAATAAGGATACAAATATTATCAAATGTGAATACAAAATGGACTGTTTCACCGGTTATATATCTATATAATACAAAATGGACAATTTAAAACTTATATTTCACTTTTTTTTTTTTTTTTTTTCCTTTTTATTTATTAAAAATTATCTACTTAATTTGTCTCATAAATAGTTTTTTCTTTGCTTAGGACTGCTTCTCTCTCTCTGTTGCGACTTGCTTGGGAAATTGATGACAATATTCGTCATCTCTCTATGGTAACGGTCGACATACCCAACACCAACATATGGTGGTCCTGGGTTGTACGCGTGCCTTTTCAAAAACCATGGACCATTTGTTCAAAAGTACCCGGAGTCATCTCCAAATCCATGCGTCATCGTGCAAGGGCACGGCTGCTAGCACGTGCATGTCGGCATGTCCCAAGAAGGAGTACAAAACAGACGACGGAAACGCATATCCAACAATAATCGCAGAACAACCATCATCATGACGACGAAAACGGCCAAGACCCCCAGGAGAAAGATAACTTGTCGTCGCTCGCTGCAGCTTACAATTCTGCTGACAAATTTGACCGCAATTCAATTCTCTGTAAAAGTTTACCACCTCGTCTTGGAAAGTAGCTAGCATGCCTCATTTTGTTACTACGGGTGTGTTTAGAGGCCAAAATTTTAGGCCAAAATTCTGAATTTGGTTCAAAATTCGGAATTCCTCCTTTAGATGGAATAAAAAAAATACTTGTAGACATTTCGTTTGTTTGTGGTAAATATTATCCTACCATGGGGTAATTAGGCTCAAAAGAATCGCCTCGCAAATGTACATCTAAAAAGCTGTGTAATTAGTTTATTTTTTACCTACATTTCATACTCCGAAATGTGTCTTTTAGTGCATTTATTGTTTTGATGTGATGAGATGTGATGGGAGTGCGAAAATTTTGGAGGGAATCTTTGGCCTCTAAACACAGCCTACAAAATTATGCGACTTCTCTGTACATATGTCGTCCTCGCTATGGTTATTCATCTCTTTTTTTTTTTTTTTGTGGGGGTGGTGGTATGAAAATCATGTTAATGCAAGATCTATATATATATATATATACACGTACGACACAATGAAAGAGTCCAAGCTCAACAGTCAACACTATCATGGTTACTACCTTGTACATACTTTCCCCATTCCAAATTATGGAACCTTGTAATTAACTTTGTTGTAGATTAAGCTTTGTTTTTATTTTTGGCTAAATTTATAGGGAAATTATATGAGCATCAACCATCAAATTTTCCATTATTTGATATTTTTTAAAAAAATCAAAAGAAAACAAGCTTTATATCAGAATTGTAGAGCTTGATGATGACATTTAAATTTTCTACTCCCTCCGTTCCAAATTGTAAGTCACTTTGACTTTTTTTTTGGTTTGTCCATTTTACTATGTATCTAGACATATTAATGTATATAGATACATTGCTAAATGGATGTACCAAAAAATTCAAAACGATTTACAATTTAAAATGGGGAAGTAGTTGGCAACTTTTTCGTCTAAGGTTCTTTGTATTCCAAATATTTGTTATTTGTCTGATCTATTAAAAAAAAAATTGTGTTTTGTTTTTAGAGATATATAGGCTCACCTCTAGAAATCATTGCCACCAAAATTACTACAACGATGGTTCTTCCATCGCATATTGGTAACGGGCATGTGCGATCGTAAGGAATCTAAGGATGGCGTGAGGTTCGAGGTCACAATTTTTTGTTTCTTTTTTTATATGTTTTTAAAATATTTCTTTGCAGATAACTAGAAATATATTAGAAATGGATTTTCCCAGTGGTAATTATGTGTGGTCCCTACAAATCTACCGTATATCCAATTACTAGCATAGAAATGGATATTTTGGTCCGTGTTGGTGAAGCCTTAGAGCATCGGCAATGTCCGTGCTAAAGCTGGTTCTATGCATTTAACGTAGGCAAAAGACTCGGCACGTTACACTGTGTGGTTGGTTCGATGGAGAACCACGCCCAAGATATAGAACCCACTCCCTTGATAATAAGAAATTTACTCTGACACATGACACAACTCCAACTACCATGGGCTGATAAGCATTCAAATTACTTTGCGTGGGTTTGGCTTATGGATCCGGTTCAGGTTCAAAACATCATGAACAAGGTAAATGCATAGAACAAAGATTCTGGAACACTGATTCTTGCAATCAAAACATCATTAGTCATTTAACACAGGCACAAGTCATTGCCTCTGGACCCGTTGTTAGACATGCCCATTAGTCTCCACACTACGTGTGCTCTTAGTAGATAGGAAGCTAATAAAACCATCTCTACGAACAAAACAACGTTGATTGCACATACAAATAATTTTGTACTATATATTGCAATCATTCGAATTAAATATTCTTAACAACTTGATCAAAATTAAAGAAGCTTGACTTTGGTCATAGCTAAAGTGACGTATAATTTAGAAGGGAGGGAGTAACATATATCATCATCGGTACTTAAATATAGTCTTCGCAATTTAACTCCCGTCCACTCTATATATAGGGTGAGTATAAAAGAGAGCATAGGCTGTAATCATGTCAGTTTCAAGATACATGTATATATGTTTTCCACGGTCATTTTGACTGGGTGTGTTTAGAGCCCTAATTTATCTCTAAAATTTCCTGCATTCCCATCACATCCCATCACATCGAAACATTCAATGCACTCAAAGAACGTTTGCCGGCCAAGATAAAATTTAGGTAAATAAAAAAACTAATTGCACAGTTTAGATGTACATTACGAGATCGATTCTTTTTTAAGCCTAGTTACGCCATGGTAGGATAATATTTACCACAAACAAACGAAACATGCTTTCGTGTGTTTTTTCGTTCGAACAAGTTTTCAGACCAAAAATTTGGCCCGAAATTTTTTTCAGGCCCAAATTTTGGGCTCTAAACACACCCTAAAGTTCCATGAAAAGGTGGCTAGTACAAAATCGAGCGCGATGTTAACTTTCCATGAATATCTAGGGAAAATCTGAAAGAACGTCCAAATCCGTGGGAAACTACAAGTGTCTAGATCTCTAGGAAACTGGGAGCAGAAACCTAGTGCTGGAAACAAAGATTCTGGAACACTGATTCTTGCATATTTTTTTGTATCGGTAAATCGAATGAAACATTATTCCGTACACATGATAAACAAACAAAAAAAAATTATGGTTGCTTTTGTCCTGGTGACAACGACATCAAGTATTATCAATTAATTCATCACTGGATGCTGACAGACACACCAACGAACGGATGATAGCTCAGGAGCATTTTAATTATTGGATTAGAGAACAACACTTTTGCTTGCTGGCTCTTTATTTCATTCTTTCAGTCACTTTTGCTTTCCGGTTCCATGCTGTGTCGCCTATAGCATGAATTGTAATTGAATTTTACTTACTGGTTGGGAGACCTATGCAAGTGACGTTTTTTTTTAAGGACGGCAAAACCTTTGCCCGATTTCTATTAGACGAAGAATGCAAGCTGACGTTTGAAGTGGAGGAAAGAAGGGGGGAAATTAAAAGAGGCTGCAGCTTGTCACCTTGATGGTCACTACGGCTGACGAATCAGAAATAATCACAATCAGAGCTTTGAATACCAGCACATAGGAAAAGAGGTTAACAAGGGAAATGGGGTCAAATTGCTGTTGGTACCATCAGGGGCCAAGAAACAAACACCACTTTTTGCTGCTCTTGTGCGCCCCTTCAATTCCTTGCTTACAAAAAGGGAGCTACCTAGCTAGAAAGAGCACCACGTACCTCTGCACACTGCACCCAGGAATATAAACTCTGTCCATCTTTGAGGAATCGAATCGAATCTAAGATTATATTGTTGAGGAGGGAATTGAAGGCAAGGGAAAGGGATGAACACCGACGACCTGGGCTCGCCGAGGGAGCTCACCGGGCTGCAGCGGAGGAGGGCGCTGTACAAACCGGAGTTGCCTCCATGTCTTCTTCAGGTTTGCGGTTTGCCTTCCAACCATTTCTTAGTTTCTCCCCCCCTGCTGCATCAGGAACGTACTCTGCATGATGGTAATCCTCCTCTGACGATTTCAGTTTCAGGTTTATGATATGATGCTAATCCTGCATCTTTGGTTTCTTGAGTGTCATGGATGTTTCCAAGAGTTATATTATTTCTTATTATGATGTTCTCGATGTAACAAAGCACTTTTCACCGCCGTATGAAAAGAGAGAGAAAAAAAAAAACGCTCGATTTTGGACGCACCGAGACCTAGGAAATTTTGTCACCTTGCTGTATAGGAAATGAAAATATATAGCTAATATATTAGTTGATGGAAGACGACGGGTGTACAACTCTCTGCCATGTAGGCTCCACTCCTAAACCCCTATTCATCTTTCTTCTCAGCGCAGTTCTTAATTTCTTTTATAAATTCTTCTCAGGTAGTTCTAATGATAGCAGGCACTTGGGAGCCTTGGTGATTAATCATGGTCACGCCGCACGGCCGAGTAGCTTTAGTAATCAGCGGATTACTACCGCTAAACTTTGTATTAACTTTGTATTACTTATGTTTTTCTACTCCTGCTTAATGAATCCCGTGCTCATGCACGTTCGAGAAAAGATTATTCATGGTCACGAGATCATTCCCTGTAGCTGTAGTTAACACTTTGACCAGCGTATGACAATCTTGCACAGCCGTGGCGGCCCCAGTGCTTCTAGAGGAAACAAACTTCTTGGTTTATATAGATAGAAGTTTCTTTTTCCTCAAAAGTCACGAGCCCCTTTTCTTTCAACAGGATTCAAAGTTTTGTTTTCTGAACCACATGATGTCACAAAATGTTTGACGTTGATGATTTTAGCATCGTATAAAGTTTTTGAAACTTCTGATCGACTACTTTGATCTGATGTTTGAACACTAGCACCTCTGCCTGCATACACTAGCAAAATGTTTAAGTCAGATACTCAATTTTGCCTGAAAAACATTCTTCTCTGATGTCTTTGAAAAAAAAAAGCTCTATATATGTTCTGTTACAAATTCCATCCACTATATATGACCAGGGAACAAGAATCAGAGTGGAGTTTGGCGACTCAACAACAACCATTGATTCAAAATGCGCCGACATCGTCGCACAGGCATTCCCACACATCTTTGGTCAGAAGCTGGTGCGTTTTCTAGAGCCCCACACGGACACGGTGGTCTCTGAATCCGATGCAAAAGTCATCCAAGAACACCCACCAATTAGGTTGGATTTGAATCCTAATTGCATGCTATGATGCCAGCTAAGGATCATATCTTCATTTGTGTCAGGATTTACATCATGCATAATATAATCGTGCTGGTGAATCTGAATATGTGTGTAGGGTGGGTGTGGTGTTTTCTGGAAGGCAATCACCTGGCGGGCATAATGTCATATGGGGTACTTATGATGCTTTGAAAGCTCAGAATCCACGCAATGTGCTGCTTGGCTTCGTAGGTGAGCACATTTCCATTGAGTAACTTGGAGTTTAAACATTTGCATCAGTCAACGTGTTAGAATCTTAAATTACTCTTGACTCTTGAGCAAGCAAAATGGATGTTTTTCATAATGATTAAAAACCACAAATTTTCTGATGTGCTACCAAAGTCCACTGAGAAACTGGCGTAAAGCAGAATCTGAAAACAATAAATCCCCTGGGATATTGTGTTCCTTGCCTACGACATAGTTCCTGTTTCCTCGCTAATTCATCGTTTCTCTGAGATATTTCAATGAACCCATTAAACCATTGTTTAATTAGTTTCTAGCAGAAATATCATTATAACATTTTCTTAATGCAATGGCACCCAGTTGTCCACTTCTCCTGCATGTTCTGAAAAAAATAAACATAATGATATTTGTTTTTGTATTTGTATATAGGTGGCACAGAAGGCCTATTTGCAAAGACGACGTTGGAGATCACAGATGATGTGCTTTCGTCATACAAAAATCAAGGTTAATTTTATACATTTAGTAAGGTACAAATTGTTCCTTATGTAGTATTACATTACATATGTTAATAATAGAGGAATTTTTGCCTCCTTGAAGGTGGTTTTGATTTGCTGGGCAGGACTGTTGATCAAATCCGCACAACAGAGCAAATAAATGCTGCTAAGGCAACATGCTGTGATCTTAACTTGATGGCCTAATCATTATTGGAGGTGAGACAAGAGAGAACAAAAAAGAATCTCATTCTTCATTAAACTATTATAGCAGTGAAATTTTTGCCTCTTAATCAAATGGGAATTGCTCAACAATTTGTCAGATAAATTTGGAAAAAAATAGCACTGCATATATAATAATGCCATGATAGATAAAGTGATTCTCAAAGGTTTTTAATCTCCAGGAGTGACCTCCAATTCTGATGCTGCTCAGCTTGCAGAGATCTTTGCGGAGAATAACTGCAAAACAAAAGTATGTAGTCATGACACTTGTATTACAACCTGAAAGAAAGTTTCAGAGACCTCATGGTTTTTACAGGTTATAGGTGTCCCTGTAACGCTGAGTGGTGATCTCAGGAATCAGTTTGTAGAAACAACTGTTGGTTTTGATACAGTGTGCAAGGTGATTCCTTTGATAAATTACTAGCATTGCAGCAATTCAAAAATTTGAATGCAGTATAAAAATTCCATATCCTGAAAAAGACTACTTGATAATTTGCTTTCAGGTGAACTCTCAGCTTATAAGTAATGTTTGTCTTGATGCAATCTCAGCTGGGAAGGTATTTGTGACATATATCATTCATAATGGATTAAAAGCATAAATTTCTGGTCATTTATTTTTCAGAATCAGGAGACCAGAACTGAATGTATATAAATGGTATACTTACTCTGCTTGACGCTCTCCTCTCTTTCAGTACTACTATTTTGTTCGCTTGATGGGTGGCAAAGCATCTCATGTTGCATTAGAGTGCGCACTTCAGTCACACCCAAACATGGTATGGTTTGATCAAGTGAAGCTATTCCATACTAAGTTAGATCTGTACATCTTTAATTCTTTACTAGTAAATTTCTGTGTTCAGGTTATATTAGGAGAGGAGGTGGCGTTTTCAAAGCTCACATTAAAGGAACTTACTAACAAGATATGTGACGGAGTAGAAGCAAGGGCAGAACAAGGTTTGTACACTTACAGGATAATTTGTTACATCAAAATATTTGTAGTAACTGGCAATAATCCAGTATATGGGATATTAACCCTTAGGGAAATACCACGGAGTGCTAGTTATTCCTGAGGGACTAATAGAAAGCATACCAGAAATGTATGCACTCATTCAGGTACTGTTAATTCTTACTTACGCCTAAAGGATAATATGTACAATGTGTTCTCTCTGTTCTGTTCCATCTGATTTTTTTTCATTTTCATTCTAAATATATTTCAGGAAATTAATAATCTCCACAGTAATAATGTTTCCGTAGCAGACATTCCATCTCAACTGTCTCCATGGGCCGCTGCCTTGTTCAAGTTCTTGCCATCGTTCATTAGGAGAGAGGTTATGCATGACTTGTATAATTGAATATACTTGATAATATTTTACTTTTGAAAATGCTGTTCTGAAGATCTCAAACATATTTTTGTTCATTCAGTTGATCCTGCATCAAGAATCTGATAACTCAGCACAGCTATCTCAGGTATATGATATGATAGGGTATGGTTAGCTCTTCATCAAAATTTTATGTTGCACAATTATTGATGTCATTTCCTTTTCCAGATCGATACCGAGCAGCTCTTAGCTCATTTAGTAGAAGCAGAAATGAACAAGAGAACAGTAAGTTCCACCACATTATTGTTTTTTTTTTTTTTACAGAAATTTTTAGTTCTGTTGTTTTCATTGGTTTCTAGAAAGAAGGAAAGTACAAGGGAAGAAAATTCAGTTCAGTGTGCCACTTCTTTGGTTCTCAAGCTCGAGGATCGCTACCATCAAACTTCGATTGCAACTATGCTTACGTAAGAAACGAATCTAACAGCATTATGTTGCTCCCACAACCACAATATATTCTTCTCAACAAACAACACGTGGTGGTGGTACGGCACACATCTAAATGACAAAGAATGCAGGTCCTTGGCCATATTTGTGTGCAAATAATAGCAGCTGGATTGAATGGTTACATGGCTACCGTAACAAATCTGAAGGAGTCGACAAACAAGTGGCGATGCGCTGCTGTTCCTCTAGCGGTATGTCTCCTTTAACCTGTTATATGTTATTACTACTGTGTTAGGCTGTTTGTTTTCTTGGTGAATTATGTTCACAAAAGTAACCAGTATCGATTCTGGAATGTGATTATTTACCATTCTTAACAGGCAATGATGAGTGTGAGGAGACACTTGCGTGGTCCTGGAGCTGTTCCTATTGGGAGGCCAGTTATCCATCCTTCTCCTATTGACCTGAAAGCAGAGTCATATGCGTAAGTCGAATCATCCTTTTATTATAAAGTTATTTCCCGTGTTTCCAGTACCTAAAGATTGAACTCTGAAATATTTGAGTCATGTCTGTAAAGAATAATAAGAACAGTCGTTGGCAGGTAAAAGGAAAGCTTTAGTTTCGCTTAGTTTTCAGGATAATCAGAAACATAACTTCATCCATTTGTTTATTTTAATACCGTTGAATTTCAGTGACTCTGCTAATTCAAGTAAACAAGAGAAGTATAAATAAACTCTTTTTTGTTTCATATACTACTTAGGGTCCTGAGAGAGAAAGCCTCGAGCTTTCTGTTAGATGATTTCTACAGAACTCCAGGAGGCATTCAGTTCGAAGGACCTGGTGCAGGCACCAAGCCTATCACATTGACCATAGAAGAGCAAGACTATCTGGGTGACATCGAGATACTCCAAGCCTACTTGGACAAGGTACACACACACACAAAAACACATATCTGATATGTATCTAGCTTCAGAAGAAACGAAAGACAGTATCTATTATTGTTAAGCTTATCAAACGTGATAATGTCACAGGTTAGGACCATCCTGAAGCCTGGATGCTCAAGGGAGATTCTCAAGGCGTCAATAAGCTCGATTGCATCAGTAAACGATGTGCTCAAGTTCATGTCGGCACCCCTCAATACAGAGCTTCCTCTCTACCACTTCAACTGATTTTTGAAACCTCAGCACACATACACTGTTTTAGACAGTGAAGATCTGGCTGTCATATGGCATCAGTCTAATCTATAAAATCTTGCCGAGAATACAGAGTGCCTTCTACAGCACTCTTATTTTGTAGCCTTATTTTTTGTGTGATATAACCTCATTGCAGATACTGGGCAAGGATCAATAGTTAAATATACATAGGATAGCTTCTACTGCCTAAGCTACCTGAGCACTACACCCACATAATTTGAACATTTTGTGAAATGTTGCATGCGGATTGAGCAATATGTTTCTCCAATAAATATGACCTGATAAATTCCATGTGTGGGACGTTTCTAGTCATCTCCTATACCAGTGTAACCAGCACTTGATAGTAGTTGTTTGTGAGACGTTGCAAGTGCAAGATCCATCTGTATTGTGTTATTCTATATATATGTCCAGCATGATTTCACCCTTTAAATTCTACTTTTGCCAAATTGTCGTGGTCTAATACCACCGTCCACAAGAATGTCTGCGGCTAATCGTGCTCCGATGGCCTAGCTCTAGAGACAATGACACAAGATTTATACTGGTTCGGGGCAAATCGGGCTCCCTAGTCGGTGTGATCACTATCCGAGCTCGGATGCTCATACGGGGGCTAGTACAAGCAAGGCGAGAGAGGGAGAGAGCTCCCAAGTCTCTATGATTGAGGCTAGTGCCAATATCGAGTGTGTGAGTGCGGGTGCTGGGTGTTGAAATCTTGAACCTTGCCTCAACCGGAGGGCTGCCTCCCCTTTTATAGTCGCAAGGGGCGAGGCTCGAGAGCTCTCATCGAGTTGAGGACTTAAAGAAAGTGAAAATACATGTACCGTTTTTGGATGCAAGAAAAGAGCTCTCGGTGAGCTCTCGGCGCCGACGAGCTCCTTCGAGCTCCCGGGTGCTTTGATGCCGAAATTGGTCGCCGCCGCGGGAATCGGGTTTGGGCGGTGGTCGAGGCGTCGCCCCTGTCTCTAATCGCAGCTTGGAAGACGTCTTCCGGTATGGGCGTGCCCCATCTTGTTGATGGGGAAGGCGCACCCGTGATGTACCGCATCGACAATCGGGCGGAGCTGTTGGAGCCGACGGGTATGGCGAGGTGGTCGAATGATCTCTCCCCCTCAGAGCTGTAGCGCTACGTGGCTACAGCGTCCGTCGAGGAGTGGTTGGGCTTGTCGAGAGTTGTTGACCGACTCCGTATTCAAGAGACTTCTTCGGAAGGCAGGTGGTTGAGCTCTCTGATCGTCTTTGCGGGCGCTCGTCACGGGGAGCTCGAGCGAGGCGGAAAGAGGTCCCGGATGAGGTCTCGCGCCCGGAGACGAGGGAGCTCGTCGCCGGAGACCTCGAGGCGGAGGCCTGCCTGCGTGGAGAGCTCATGCGCGGCGAGGACCTCACGAGCCACGGCGGGATGTCTCGTTCGTGGTTGTGCCCCGAGACAAGAGCTCGTTCATGGGTATCCCGAATATCGATCCCCCACGGTAGCCCCGAGCGTTTGGGAGAGATGAGGTCTCTCCCGTGATGCTATCCGCTGATGGCTTTCGCCCGTGGAGGCGGCCCCTGTCGTGGGATTGATGCTTGGTCGGTGGGTGCGCGCGAAGCGCACCCGCGGGTGTAGTTTCCCGAGGCCCGTGAGAACAATGGGTTCTCGCGAGGCTTTTTAGAGTTTTCGTGGGCTCGCCGACCCATTCCTCTCGCGATTGCTCGCGGGGGTGGTGAGCTCGAGCTCAATCTTGCCTCGTTGGCCGAGATCGAAAGTGCTGGGGGCTGCAATGTCGGATAGTCGGTGAGGCTCGAGCTCTCGTCGGCTCGTTCGTTTGATCAGCTGGTGGATCAACCTCAAGTTCCGAGGATTCAACTTCCGTGATTCTCGAGCCCCGAGCGATGTCCGGGCGCGGCGACGCTCCTCGTCGGCGAGGATAGCTCGGAGTCGATCGTGGGCCTCGGCAACCTGGACGCCTGGCGAAGCCCCCGAGGCCTTTCGGGAGCTTGGCGTGGGCCGTCGGCGCCGCTTTCCGTGGCGCTCCTCGCTCATGATGTCCCCGGGCGGCCTTCGAGCTCTCGAAATGAGCCGGCCTTCTAACCACGAGGCGGTGAGCTCGCGTCGCGAGCTCTGTTTTTCAGCTCGATAAATCGACCGTTCTTTGATGAGCTCTTGGGTTTTACCCGTTGTGTAAAAAATAACCGTTGAGATCTTACCGTTGGGATTTTTACCGTTGGTGGGGGGTTGCCCCATTAATGCAGCGGCCGTTCGGCCCCGCCCGGTGTCGCGGCGTGCGTCGATCTCGCGGCGTCGATTCTGACGGGGCGTGGTGCGTGGTGGGTCCCCGGCGGTTTCTTCTGTCGCCTCCGCGCATCTGAGCTCTATAAATAGGAGGAGATTGGGGGAGCCGGATTTACCTTCCCATCTCTTGCCTTCCTCCCACGCAGAGAGAGAGTTCAATCGCGCCCCACACTCGTAGATCCGATCCTCCACCTCCCCTCGCCCGCCCGACTCATTCCAAAGATTGAGAGATGGGCGTGGTCGCGTTCGACGGCGACGGTGGGGAAGATCGGCGATGCAAAGACACGTCGGTGGGCTGCCGTACCCGCTGACGGACGGCGGAGGAGTGGATCATCCGCCCGGCGTCGCCGCGTGGTGCCGGACCATGCCCGGCGGGTCACGTCGTCTCCTTCATCGCCTTCCACGGCGTGGGCTCGTATGCCCGCCGGCGACTTCTTCCGGCGGCTCATCGCATACCGGGCATCGAGCTCCGGGCACCTCACACCGGCGAACGGGGTGCTGCTCCTCTCCGTCTTCACGATGCTCTGCGAGGGGTGGTTGGGGATCCCTCCTAATTGGGAGCTCTTCAAGCACTACGTCTTCGCCAAGATTCAGCCGCTGCCGGGCAGGGGGGGCGGCCCGGCCCCGATTGCGTGCGTCTTGCGATGCAGCTGCGGTGGGAAGGTCCGGGGAGTCCTTCCCGGAGGACGACTTCCCGTCGGCCAACCCCGGATGGAGGGAGGAGTGGTTCTACCTCAAGAACGACCTCTTCTACCCTCTGCCGCGGTACACCGGCCGCACTTTCTCGAAGGGAAGCCAGCTGTGGCGCGAGGGTCCGTACGACAACACGGTGGAGGATGTGGAGGCGGCCGTGGGCAAGATCAAGGCCCTCCGGGACGCCGGGCTGACGGTGAACCATATCATCGAGGCCCGCTCGCAAGACGGTGGTGCCCCTCCAGCGTCGAGCTCCCAATATGGGAGATGGAGAAGGAGAAGGCCCCATTCGTGGGGACGGCGAACGCCCCCGGGTCTCACCGTCGACCCGGTGGAGTTTTTGGATGAAGCGGTGACGAGGACGGGGCGAGGGCGCGGGCTCCCCTGATCCTCCCCGATCCGTAGACCTCCGTCTTTGGTAAGTGCTCGCCGCCTTGTCTTAGCTCGTTCTTTTGCCGTTTTTGAACCCTCTTACGAGCTCGAGCTCTATAGGTTGGCGTGGTGCGCCCCTTTGGTTCCCAACCTCCTCTTCCCACGGAGCCGGCGGGATCCCCGCCGGCGTTCCGTAGGCCCTCGCTGGTACGAGGAGGCGGGTCGCCCGGTGGCGGCGAAGCAAAGCCGTCGAAGAGAGGGCCCGGCGTCGGCCGCCGGGTGGGCCCGGCGCCGACCGCGCTCGGCGGTGAGGCGGGACTCGTCGGGCCCGCGAGCTCGCCCTGGCCGGTGGTGGCCTTGGGTGCAGCGGTGCCGCTTGCACGACCTCGGCACGCCCGGCGCCTAAGCCCCCACGCGCGGTGGTGCCGATCGGGCGTCCCGGGGCTCCGGCCGGCCGCGGCGAAGAAGAAGAGACGAAGGGTGGCCGTCGGGTAAGCTCTCCGCCCCTTCGTGTTATCGTTGGCTATAGTGATCGATCACAGGTGCTGACCCCAAGGCGTGCTTAGGGCGGCCGCGGCGTGCCTCGAAGCGCTGAAGAAGGATGTGCCGAGGCTCGAGTGGAAGCGGAGGCTCGGGCTTAGAGATGACGACTCGATGGCGCCGTTGACCATGAGCTCGGCGCCGTGAGTCCTAGGCGCGGCACCCCGCGAGCTCGGTGATGGTGACAACGAGCTCGTCGGCGGGGAAAGGGGGCGGTCGCGGCCCGTGGACGCCCACCCGTCGAGGATGGCGCGCGAGACAACGGCTCGGGTCGAAGATCTTGGCGGCCGTTCCCTTCAGGGGACGCTGCCGACCAGTGCCTCGGCCTCCTCCGGACCTCCCAGCCCCGTTTCTCGTCGGCGCCGACTGTCCCCGTGGGCCAGCCCTCGAATACCGTGTTGAGCTCACACGAGGAGACTCGGCCGGCCGGTCTCCGCGGGGGCGGTAGGAGCGCCCGGTGTCTCGAAGCGAGCTCCTCGGCGGCAACGGAGATGGAGGAGGTGGTTTCGAGGGAGACTCGGCCACCGAAGAGCGCGTGGAGGGGAGTCCGCACGGCCGTGGCCCGCCCCAGCCGAGGGAGGTCGTCGACATTTCTGGCGAACGAGGATGCCAACGTGAGGCAGGGACAGGGCGGGCCGAGGGGCGGGGGCCTTAGCGGATGAGGCCAGAGGGTGCCGCCGCCTAAATGTCGTCGGCGTCGCGTGGGTGCCGTTTCGCCCGGAGGACGATCGAGGTCAACGGGCCGAGGTGTCGGTGAGGTGTCGTGCGGCGTCCCTCCGTCGGGCGCGGGCGTGTCGTCCTTCCCGACTACGCCCCGTCTTGCCGGCCCGCCTTCGCCCGTCGGGGACCCGTGTGTGCGTGCCGCCTTGTCGGGGTTCGGATTCGCCCAGTGACCGCCAGTGTCTTTCTTGGCTTTCTGAGTTGCTCCGTATTTGTGCTCTTCGGGGCGTGGTGGACTCCATCCGGGGTACAACCGGTTGGCGCGGCTCGCTAGGGAGCCGAGGCGGAAGCTTCGTCGAGGCCGAGCGGAGAGCGTGCGCGAGAGATGTCGCGGAGCTCGGCGCGCGACACAACTCCAGCACCGGTTCCTCGGCGTCGGGCGGAGGACGTCATCGCAGTTCGTTCGCGATGTGGAAAGGCGGGCTTCGAGAGGCCCAGGGAAAGGTGGACATCCTACGCTGGGGCGCCCGGCGCGGGAGGAAGTTCGAGTCGCCCATAGCGGCCAGCGAAGATGGAGGAGGAGCTCGAGTCCCCTTCGCGGAGGCTCGGCGACAAGAGCTTGATGCTCGGCGCTCGAAAGCGAAGCGCAGCGAGTCCCTACGAGGACAAGGGCGAGCTCGCCGAGTAGCTCCATCACCACGGCATTTCGAGCTCAAGAGTGAGTGCTTCCGATCCTATCTTTGTCTTGTTTACACAAACGGCGTTCGGGCTGATTGTCCTCGTCGGCGGGGGGGCTTTAGCATATGACCACGAAGCCGAGCTATGGTGTATCTTTGCGTGCTTGGAGGCGAGAAGGATCGGCCGGAGGCCGGCTCCCACGGAGGCGTGGTGCAACGGCAGGGACTCTATGACGAGCCGTGGAAGTAGCGGGCGGCTCGTTCCCTTTCTGCGTCCCCATGTGTTGTGGCTTGTGTCCCGACTTGTTGTCTTCGTTCGCCGGCTGGCGGGGACTCCCCTGACGGCGGCCGCGGAGACCGAGGACAAGAGCGGGGAGCTTGCCGCCTCTCAAGCCCTCGGCGAAGCACACGCGTCGGCTGCAAGAGAAGGAGGCGGACTGAAGCGGCGCACCGGCGACCTGCGTTGACGCGAGGAAAGAGCTCGGGGCCTCGAGGAGCGTCTTTGCCAAGGCCGTGGAGGAGGCCGAAGTCGAAGCGGCCCAATGGGGGCCTTGTGAATCATGGTCGGTGACGTCGTGATGTCCTGGTGTGGGCGTGGAGGACCCGGCCAGCGGGTGTCGGCGATCCCGCCAAAGTGACGGAGGACGGGCGGGGGTGCGTGGTGCACAAAGCGTCGGGCCGTCTTCACCCACTACCCCAAATTCGAGGTCAACATCGTGAAGGCGAGGTGGGCGCCGGGCGTTGATGATGCCGATACCGTCGGAAGGCCGGCCGGGCTGCGAGGTCGCCACCGCGGGCCGTCTGTTGAGCTCTTCAAGCTTGCGTGAGGAGCTCGAGGTGTTCGAGCCTCACGGTGAGACGGGAGGCGGCCGAAGAGCCCGCCGAGAGGAGGAAGATTCTGCGCGGGACGTCCCGCCCCGACGATGGACCAAAACCCACCGCTGAGTAGGAGCTCGAGCTTGACCTCTTTTTGTTAATGAACTCGTTAAGTCCTCATAGTCGAGGCAATGCAGAAAAAACTTTAAGGGAGCTCGTGCTTAATGGATGTCGGCTTCTTCTCTTTGTCGCATTTCGTTCCTACTTTGACTCTTTATGAGCTTATGATTCGAGAGTTAGATGGGCGGCCATTCCTCGTGACCGCTAGGGGGCGGGAGGTCGCGCGTCGCGCCATGCTCTTTAGTAGTGAGCTCACAACTTAGTCGTTTCAGGGACGTCATTTGAGTTGAGAGGAGAAAGGGCGAAGTTCGTGGGTTTGAGCTCATCGCTGAGCTCTAAACTCGCCAGTTTTGCGAAAAAAATGGTGTGTTAAAAAACGTGGGGTGCGCACCCGATCCTTGTAGCCCCGAGCAAGGCGGGCCTTTGCCGGGGCGGCGGCCGTTGCTCAGCGTGCTAAGGAAAGAAATCGAAATGCTTGCACGTATTTTGCATCAAGTTCGCTTTTATTGAGCTCTCGTGGCTACAAGATTTGAAATACAATTTAAGGGTAGAAGCGACGTGGCGTTCGATGTTCCATGCGTTGGTGAGGACTCGCCCTTGGTGGTCCATGAGCTTGTATGTGCCCGGCCTCAGCACTTGGTCGATGGTGAAGGGACCTTCCCGGGCGCCGAGGCGTGCTTGTCTTTGGGCTGGGACGCCGCGGGGCGTAGTCCTGCGCCCGGCTCGCCCTGCGGCGTGGCGGAGTAGTAGCGCCTCATGGACTGCGGTGCCCAGGCGGAGGTGGATGAGGGGCGATGTCGAGCTTCGTCGAGCTGATCGGTGGCGTCTTCGAGGCGGTAGCAGTTGTTGTGCTTTCGTTGAAGGCTTGGACGGGGCGAACCGTACTCAAGGTCGGTGGGGGCACGGCCTCGGATCGAGCCGAGAAGACGGCGTCGAATCCCGTGGCCGCTGCAGTGGTCTGCGAAGACTCCACACGACCGACGGGACTCGGCGGAGCCGGCGGGGCGTGTTTCAGACCTCTTGAAGATCACGAGACTTCATGCCCTGCGGATCATGCCGTTAGCTCTTTCTCCGGCCGTTGTGGTCCTCGGGTGGCCGGCGAGGCCGTGTCGATGCCGGATGCACGTGATTCTTTTGCACTGGGCGATGAAGACCTCTCCCGCGAAGTTTGTGCCGTTGTCGGTGATGATGGAGTTCGGGACCGGCGGTGGATGATGCCCGGTGAAGAACTTGACGGTTTCTCGCCGGCATCGCGCGATGGGCATGACCTCGATCCACTTTGAGAACTTGTCGATGGCGACGAGGAGGTGCGTGTAGGCCCGGCCGTCTTCTTGAAAAGGTCCCACCATATCGAGGCCCCTGACCGCAAATGGCCAAGTGAGTGGGATCGCCCGGAGGGCCGAGCGAGGAGGTGTGTGCGGCGAAGAAGCATCCTTCGCGGCGTCGGACGGTCGGATGGCGTCCGCAACGGCGGTTGGCCGATAAAACCCCTGCCGGAACGACTTCCCAGACAAGAGCTCGTGGGCGCCGCATGGTGGCGCGTGATTCGAGTGGATCTCTTCGGCGAGCTTCTCCCCTTGCTCATAAGTGATGCGTAGCGGAGGGCGCCCGGAGGCTCGGCGCCGATGGAACTCTTGCCCGACGAGGACGAAGCGACTTGGCCCCTTCGGCGCCCGCGCCTTGATTCCTCTTGCCCTAGGGGAGCTTGCCTTCCTTGAACCATCGGAGCGGTGGGATCCGCCAACAGCCCCTCGGGCCTCAGCGGTCGCGGTCGACCCAGCCCCGGGGCCGCCCCCGAGCCGGTTGGGTGTGAGCTCGTGGCTAGGCAAGCCTTCGCGTTGGGGAGCTCGGGCTTGTGGGAGCGTCTACCTCCATAGGGTCCGAGCTCGGGCGTCGGCGGTCGAAGTTCGGCGTCGGTCGTCGCAGGTCGTCTTTGAGTCGTGTCGATGGCTTGCGCTCATGCATGAAGGCGCTGGCGGGACCGCAGCGACGACGCGAGCTTGGCGAGAACATCCGCGTCGTTGAGGTGGCGGTGAATGTGGTTGACCTCGAGCCCGTGGAAGTGCTCCTCGAGCTCTCGGACCTTCGGTGGTAGGCGATCATCTTTGGGTTGATGCGATCGACTTCCTTCATGACTTGGTTCCCCGACGAGCTCGAGTCGCCCGGACCTCGAGGTGCCGGACGCCGAAGCTCGCGGCCGTGCGCAAAGCCGTTCACCCGGGCTCGTGCCTCGCCACGTTGTTGGACGCTGAAAAGTGTAGGCGGATGGAGTACTTCATGCGCACCTTGTTTGGAGAGATGAAGACGAGTCCCGGCCGGCGCCCGTACTTCTTTGCGGACTGTCGAAATATAGCGCCCGTGACTGACATGTCGTCGGGCCCGGCGGCTGCTCGACCTCGATCCACTCGCGATGAAAATCCGCTAGAGCACTGGATTTTATGGCGCGCTCTCTGGGGCGTGGGTGATGTCGGGTCCCATGAGCTCAATAGCCCACTTGGCCATGCGGCCCGGTAACCTCGGGGCCTACGGATGACCTCGCCAAGGGGAACTTGAGACGACTCGGCCGGGATGGGGAGTCGGTAATGCGAGAGCTTGCGCGGGTGATCGGCCACGCTGCATACCGCGACTTTTAGCTGTGTGTAACGGGTCTTGGTGTCGGGTGAGGACTTCAGCGATGAAGTACACACCCGGACTGTACCTTGAGCGCTGCGTGCCCTTCCTCCTCCTCGACAACGAGCGCGGTGCTCACCACCTTCGAGGTGACGAGATGTAAAGGAGGATCGGTTCGTTGGGTATGGGCGACGATCTGGGCGGATTGGCAGTAGTTGCTTGTGTCGTCGAGCTTCTTTGGGCCTCATCGGTCGAGCAAAGCGTTCGACTTCTTTAGCAGCTTGTAGAGTGGGAGGCTCCGTTCCCAGTCGGGCTATGAAACGACAGCGCGTAGGCACCGTGAGCCGTTGCACGACTGACATTTTGATTGGCCCCATGCTCGTGATGGCGATTTTCTCGGGGTTGGCCTCAGTGCCACGTTCGGGCGATGAAGCCAAACAACTTCCCCTCGAGGACCCGAGACACACTTCTCGGGATTGAGCTTGACTCGGGCTCTCGGGCTTGGCAAAGACCTTTTCGAGGTCGGGGATGAGCTCTTTCGGGCGCCTTGACAACGATGTCGCCGCGACATATGCTTCTATGAGCTTTCAGGAGCTCTTTGAAGACTTTTACGCGATGCACCTCCCGAAGGTGGTGCCCGGCGTTTTCAAACCGAAGGGCATTGTTACGTATTTAACAGAATCGCCAAACGGGTGATGAAGGAGGTAGCAAGCTGATCGAGCTCGTTCATCGCGATCCGGTGGTAGCCGGAGTAGGCGTCGAGAAAACAGAGCGTCTCGCACCCGAGGTGGAGTCAACAATTTGGTCGATCTACGGCAAAGGAAACGGATCCTTCGGGCATGCCTTGTTGAGACCCATGTAATCAACACACATTCTCCATTTCCCATTCTTCTTCTTAACTAGTACGGGGTTGGCTATCCACTCGATGATACACCTCCCTTGATAAACCTAGCGGCTAAAAGCTTATCTATCTCCTCGGGCGATGCTCAAGGCGTCGTCGTCGTCGAACGTCTCGACCTCGCTTCCACCGGCCGAGCGGGGTTTGATGTTCAAGGAGTGCTGGCGACTTCCCTCGGTATGCCGGCATGTCAGGGGCCCTCCACGCGAATACATCGAGGTTGGCGCGGAGGAAATCGACGGCTCGCTTTCCTATTTGGGGAAGAGCTGAGACCACCTGAGAGAGTGCGCCCATCCGTGTCGGCCAGTGACCTCCTTGGCGTCCTTCTCGGGCTCGAATGTGCGAAGTGACCTTCGGCTCGGCCCGGTCGGCTCGTGCCTCCCTGCCAGAAGATCGGCGGTTGAGCTCGTGCTCGCCTTCTTTTTGAGCTCGGGGGAGTCTTGGTAGCGGCCCGAGGCCGCCATCTTGGGCAGCATCTTGCGCTCCGATCTCGGCGGCGTCGGCGTCGTCGGACGGCGGCCTGAACGCCGAATGCGTGCTCCGAAGGTGGAAGTCGGCGGTGATGACCCCCTCGGGCCAGGGATCTTGAGCTTGAGGTAGGTATAGTTGGGGACGGCCATGAACCGCCTGCAGGCCCAGCGAGGGCGTGGTAGGCGTTCTTGAGCGGGGCACCTCGAACGTGAGGGACCTCCTTGCGGAAGTTGTCAGGGGTGCCCGAAGGTGACGGGGGGGAGGTCAATCCGTCAGGCGGGAACATCTGCTTCCACCGGAGTGGATCGACTCGGTGACGGGCGGAGGCGTGCCTTGGGGATGCCAAAGGGCTTGGAGCGCGTGGAGGTAGAGGTTGAGGCCATTGCCGCCCATCAACACCTTCCAGGGCGCAAGGTGCCAATGATGGGATCGACGGCGGCGGGTACCTTCGGGTGCGGGATGTGGGGATGATCGGCCTTGTCGAAGGTGATCGCCGAGCTCGACCACTTGAGGTGCTCGGGGGTGGCCGGGGCTCGGTGAAGAGGACCTCGCGGCGCGTGAGTCGTCGGCGCTTGGACTCGTGGCCTGGCCCGCCGAGGCGGCGTTGGCGGCACCGTCCTCGATGTACATGTCGGCCGAACTCGTCGGAGCGGTTTGGCGTCCCTTGTCGTCGTCGCCCTTGTCGCCACCACGCGGCGTGCCCATCACGTGCTTCTTCATGAGGCGGCGGTCCTTCATCTTATGCTTGGCCAGAGGCCCCTCGTGGTGCGAGGGCACGGCTCCTCGGGCATCTTGTCGAAGTGCTCTTTGGGGCGAAGGCTTGCCGCCCTTGCCGCCGCCCTTTGCGCTTGTCGCGGCGACCACGAACTTCGTCGTCATTGTTGTCGCGGGCGCTTGTTCTTCTTGTTCTTCTTGCTGGCGAGGTTAGATCCCCGACTTCTTCGTCGTCGCGCCGACACCTGCCTGCGTGGCGGAGGCGGCGTCACTGCCCTCGGCGTGACCGTGGCGAGGTCGAGAGGCTCCTTCACGGTTCGGGGCTTCGGACACCGAGCTCGTGGATCGGGTCTCGCCGGTGTGGTCTGCTTAGAAGGTGAAGGCGGTGATGATCTCGGAGTCGGAGGCCTCAGGAGGTTGTTGCGAGAGCTTGGAGCGCGTGTGTCGCGCGAGGTCTCCCCCCTTCTTACCTTGCGACCTCGCGCCGTCCCACGTCGTGCTTGGCCGGGCGTGGGTGCCACTGGAAGTTGCCGACGAGGCACGTCACGCGGGTCCTCCCGGTTGCGGATGGTGCCCTCCGGGAGGTGCTCAAACCACGATCGCGCCCGAATCGCAAGGTAGAGTGGGAGGTTGCGGATGATGAAATAGTCGGCTGTCGGCACCTCGGCTGGCTTGACCAGGCGGTAGTCCTCGAGCCATGGCGGGGTCGGGTCTCCCCGTTGTGCCTGCGCCAGGGTCGGGCTCGGAAGCGCCGGGAATGGGCGTCGTGGATCTCGCGTGGGCCGAAGGCCCTAAACTCCCTCGGGGCTCGGGCTCGGGGCGGCGGTCCGTTGGGGGGCGGGCTCCCGGGCGGCGGCGCCGGCGTAGGCTGCGGCTCTTGTCTTCTTGTTGTCGTGGCGGCCCACCGGCGTCGCTTTTCTTTGGGTGCGAGGGCGCTTCGTGATCGTCGCGGTGCGAACGTCGTCGTCGGGGGCGTTCTTTCTCGGCTCGAGCCTCCGCTTTGCGCCCGGGCGTTGATGGTGTCAGGCGTCGCGGTTCTCGCCCGACTCGTCGTCGTCGTGTGGACCTCGGGGTGGGAGGAAACTCGTGCTCCTCCGGCGGTCGTCGGTGAGGCGCGAGCTTCTTTTCTTTGGACCGTAGTCTCCGCGGGGAGTCTCTTGAGCTGCTCGTGGGTCTGCGTGCCTCGGGTCCCTGGGGGGCCGACAGCGGCGTAGGAAGCGGCGTGGCCGCCGATGTCTGGATGCTCTCCCGGAACACCCGGCGGGGAGCTGTTCACGGCCCTCGTCGGTTGATGCGGTGGTGGACCTGGCGGGCTCGGCTCGTGCTCGTGATTGCGTCTCCCTCCCGCTCGGTGAGGAGGGCCCGCGCTCTTGGGCTGCGGCGCGTTCGAGCTTCTCGAGCTCTTCCGGCCCGAGCCTTGCCCGGTGGTCGACGCGCTCATGCCGGGCGCGGAGTCCCGTGGCGTGTGTTGGGAGGCGCCGCTCGAGTGGACTTCTCTACCGCACCCTCGGGGTGTGACACATGTAGCATCGACGCGTGGGGGGTCGCAATCCATGAGGCTCATCCCATCGAGGGCGAGCTCGAGCTCATGGATGCTTGGTCTGGCGGGGCTCGTGCCCCCCCCGAGTGGAAGGCCCGCCCGCCCGGTCGGGGTACATTCCGCATAGGCCGCCGTGTGAACTCGTCGACCGACAACGCCTCCTCTCGGGCGACTGCAGGACGACGTTGGCGGTGGAGAAGGTCATGTCGCGAATGCGAGCTCCGCGTGAGGCTCAAGGCGCCCGGATGATGTTCGAGGAGCGGGTCCTTGATAAGGGCGAAGAAGCGTCCGCGGCGCGGATGGGGCTGACCGGCGCGGAAGTCGAATCCGCCCCCATGCTCGCCGGGACGGAGTCGGTGACGCCGGAGACGGCCGGGGAATGTCCTCGCGCCCGTCGGGGCGGGTGAAGACAGCTCGAGTGGGGACTCCTCGGCCAGCGCGCCGGAGAAATCGATGGTGCCGGGCGCATTGCTAAGCGGCCAAGGGTGTCGTCGGCGGAGGAAGCCATCGGAGTGGGGGAAAAACGTCGCACTAGCGCTGCCCCCTACCCGGGCGCTACAAGCGTAGCGGGTCTAATACCACCGTCACAAAAGAATGTCCTCGGCTAATGCGTCTCATGGCCTAGCTCTAGAGACAATGACACAAGATTTATAATGGTTCGGGCAAATCGGGCTCCCTAGTCCAAGTGATCACTATCCGGGCTCGGATGCTCATACCGGGCTAGTACAAGCAAGGCGAGAGAGGAGAGGGCTCCCAAGTCTCTATGATTGAGGCTAGTGCCAATATCGAGTGTGTGAGTGCGGGTCTTTGGGTGTTGAAATCTTGAACCTTGCCTCAACCGGAGGGCTGCCTCCCCTTTTATAGTCGCAAGGGGCGAGGCTCGAGAGCTCTCATCGAGTTGAGGACTTAAAGAAAGTGAAAATACATGTACAGAGTTTTGGATGCAAGAAAAGAGCTCTCGTGAGCTCGGCGCGGACGAGCTTCCTTCGAGCTCCGGGTGCTGGATGCCGAAATTGGTCGTCGCCGTGCGCTGGAATCGGGTTTGGGGGGCGGTGGTCGGGCGTCGCCTGCCTCTAATCGCAGTTGGAAGACGTCTTTCGGTATGGGCGTGCCCATATCGTGATGGGAAGGCCCACTCGTACGACCGCATCGTCGTGGCGGAGCCGTTGGAGCCGACGGGGTATGGCGGGTGGTCGAATGACCTCTCCCCGTAGGCTGAAGCGCCACGTGGCTACAACGTCCGGTCGTGGGAGTGGTTGGGCTTGTCGAGAGTTGTTGACCGACTCCCGTGCCCGCGGACTTCTTCGGAAGGCAGGTGGTTGAGCTCTCTACGCCTTCTTTGCGGCGCCGTCACGGGGGAGCTCGAAATGGGCGGAAAGAGGTCCCGGATGAGGTTGCAGCGCGCCGGAGGCGAGGGAACTTCGTCGCCCGGAGACCTCAAGGCGGAGGCCTGCCTTTGCGTGGAGAGCTCATGCGCGGCGAGGACCTCACGAGCCACGGCGGGATGTCTCGTTCGTGGTTGTGCCTCGAGACAAGAGCTTCGTTCATGGGTATCCCAATATCGATCCCCACACAAATCATCTAAAAGCACACACACACCATATTATAGACTAATATATAATTCGACAACGTCATGCACAAATCCACAAAGACACCGAAACTTGTGTCATTACAAGCTCAGAAAAGACAAGCAACTCTCCACACATCCAAGATGATAGTTTTCACTCTGAACGACTCTTTAAGGCCAGAATAAACTTATGCAAGCTTTACAGTAATCTAAGAAAAATCATGTTATGTATGACATTTTTAATCCTCATTTTCTGGGTACTGCGATTGCAAAAAGCATACATTATCCAAATTCCACTCAACAGTACATTTAGAACAGTGCCTCATACTAGTGACACAAAAATTTTTTCCTTCCAGTAGCACCATTTTATTATTTGATTATTATCCTAAGCAAGTTGATGCAGAGCTTGGTGATTTTTGCAACATGGGAATAAGCATGGTCTGGAAAGGGATGTGAGAGAACTTGATGCACATTGGTGATCACCATCTGCTGCAAACCAACCTGCAGGGCAACATAAGATGATTCAGGTGAAATAGAAGTTGGAGAATGTATGTTCCATGCCTGGCAGATATTTGTATCCCAGCACAAGCCCCTAATGGGCTGGGATGTGTGAACATGCAACTTTTATCTACTTGTTAAATGGGAACCATTATGTGCTAACAGAATCTCATTAGTAACAATGCAGAAAACCAGAGAACTAAAACTATTGCAAAACCAGATATTGACTAAAATGATTACACAGTACTCCACTACATGCTGGAACTAAGCAGAGAACTTAATCCAGTTGCAATATGTAGTTTGGCAAAAGCTAGTAACTTTATGTATGATAAGCATAAGAAACACTGGTTTCTATGGAGATATAACCTTCTATACATGGTGTTTGCTGACTTTATATGATTGTTCCACTAGGGATCAAGGCATCTTTAATCACTGTGACAATGCCACTTTTGATAAAGTATCCTTCCGTCTCCCTTACTGCTTCTTGGACATTATCAAAATTGATTATCTGTAAAACAACAAACTATTTAGGAAGGGTGAACTGATGAATACAAACAAAAACAGCATTGCACATTTTCTGTCCAGAAGTTAGAAACAACTTGTACAACCAGTGAATAGGAATTCCTTTGTATTTTAATTTTCTTTTTGGTACAGGGATCTACAGCTCATATGGTAAGACTCCCATGGAAATATATAAAATAAATGCATGGTCAGGTAATTTAGAATCTGACAAGAAAAAAAATAACTAGTAGAAACCAGCAGTCATTATCTTTTGGAAAACAGTAAAAAAGATCCATAGAAACCTTTTGACATAAATAAGATATTTGATTAATCCTTATAGTTAGACAATAGGCAACAGATATAAAACATCATCCGCTTACGCCAAATACGATATAATTGAAATACCTTCACGTTTTTCCAATACGGGCATTTTTGTCGATTATTGCTTTTCTGATATGTGCATTCTTCCCAATACCAATGGGAATGCCACCAGTCTCAGAAAGGACTTTCTTATCATTCTCAGTCTGAACAAAACAGAATGAATGATGAGTTCTCATGATATTTCCATTGCACGATGTTAGAGTTCTGTTTGACTTCGACTCTACCTCGTAATAGTCTGCACCCATTAGCAAAGAGTCCTCTATAACTGCACCTTCAGAAATGCAGGAACGGAGTCCAACTACAGAATGGTTGATTGTGCAATGCTAGAGAAAGGAAGATGAAGTGGAGCACAAAAATAAGATAACAGGTTTAGGAAGTCTGTGCTTTGAAATGTGAGAATGCACAAAGAAGCAATGACAATTGACAAATAGATCCACAAACTAACTCAAAAGATCCCAAGATGAATTATGATATAAAGCCTCTGAAAAACAATATATATAGTAATACATCAGAAAACATGAGGCTTCTTACTTTAATAACACAACCTTCGCCAATAACACTGTCTGTCACATCGGCATCAAGAACCTTTGAAGGAGGCAAGTATCTAGGTTATGTATAAATTGGAGCAGAACGGTCATAGAAGCTGTAAACAGAATGTTTGATCAAAGGTAAGTGGTGGATCTAGAAAATTGCAACTTCCTAACTTCTTACGTATACATGTGCAAACCATACCTAAAATCTGGTACAGGCTTCTTGGTTATTCCCAAGTTTGCATTATAAAATGCTTCAATAGTACCAATATCTTCCCAGTAACCATCATATAAGTAAGCTTGCACCTGTTGAACACAACAGCATCATAAGCAAACATAGTAACTACTAAGAAGGCAAGCTAAATCTCTCGATAAATGATGCACTTAGAATCTTTCAATTGACTGAAATGCACAAATCATAAAATCCATAATGATAAAAAACAAAACTGGACAAAAGAAACCAAGAAAGCTCAAAAGCATAGCATACCCTTAATCCAATTTCTGTTGCGCCAGGAATAACCTCACTTCAAGTCATTTGCTGCAGGGAAGTTCTCTCTGAGAAGCGAAGCATCACATCTTTGCTAAAAACATATATTCCCATACTAGCAATATAAGGCAGTTCCTTGCCCCTCTCAGGATCAAGGCCCAATATAGTGGTGTCAACCTGAAAAGGTAAAACAAAAATAACTGAAAAAAGTGCAATCAAAGAAGTACTGCCAACAATGCATAAGAACTGGGGTCAAAAAATTTTATCTCATTTGTACCATCATTGATCTCAGCTTCTCTCCTTTTGGTTTTCTGCAAACTCAACTATCCTCCCTTCATCATCAATTTTCATAAGACCAAATGCAGTTGCACGTTGTTCATCCATTGGCAGGGCTGCAACAGTTATATCAGCATCTGTTTCTCTATGCGCTTGAATGAACTTTTGGTAGTCCATACGGTACAGGTGATCTCCAGCCAGAATAAGGAACTCCATGACATTGTGCTCCTCAAATAGCCACATATATTGGCGCACAGCATCTGCAGTACCCTGATATGGGAAGGAAAACAGATCAACAAACCAGTGTGAGAAGTGGTTGGGGAATTTAGTACAGAAGGACAACAGCATGTAAGTGGGTAGTGAAGGAAACAAACATTTAACCATTGGAACCTTATGTTCGTCAAAATTTCTAAAGGTAAAAACCCCACCTATATTAAACAATAAGTGCCCCATGTGACAAAAGTACAGTAGCTCATATCAATTGTCAGGGAAAGTTTGTTTACAAAGTAGGGTAGAAACATCACGCTGGTTAATTTGATTATCAGAAATGATGAACCAATTATTTTTCTCTCCACTTATTTTATGAACCCAATGGAATCTAGCTACAAGTGAGTGGCAGTGCACTGACCATGCACTTATCCAGCTGCATTTGTTGTTGCAAAAAAAAGTACCAATCATTGCAAACAGTTCAAGTACAAAAATAAAAGTTAAGGTGGGATATCTAAGAGAATCTTAATAGAAAGTAGCTGAAAAAGCAATGAATCAGAGATGTGTTTGGTATCAAACATCATCGCTCCTACAACATGGACTAATATTCCAGGATGAATAAATTGATGGCATGTCAACAGATGAACAAAAGAAAGATACCTGAAACCAGTCAGGATTCTCTGGACTCTGTTGTGCTGCAAGGACCTCAACAAATCCCTCGTTCTTGTAGCCAGCAATGTTGTTCCCATAGGCCCTCGAGAGGTGGCGATTGAGCGAAGCAGAGTTGAACTGTGTTAGCACGTATATTTTGGAGACGTTGCTGTTCAGACAGTTGCTGACAGGTATATCTATGAGCCTGTAGTTGGCGCCAACGGCACTGCTGGTTTTGCCCTCTTCTTCGTCAGTGGATACAGCCTTGTCCCAGCACCACCTCCAAGGATGATCCCAAGAACACTCTGTAGGAATAAATGGACAGAACAGTCTGTAAGAATAAATGGACCACATGATTGATGAAAATGTGCTAGAACATTTAGTGGCTGATCCAATAGACCGGCACCGACATTGCAGATTTTATCAGAAACTCTTCTAGTAAACTGAATGCAAGGTACAACCTTTAGATCTCGAGGCAATTATTAAATGTATTCATTGGACCACGCAAGATCCTAATGTAAAGTAACAATAAATTATAAAGGCAACTCAACAGTTACCCAACAACTAACAAAGGAGGTGAGGTGTTGTCATCATCTTTCAACCATATCCTTCTTGGATCATATTGGATTCAAAACATTTAGAAAATCAACATGAACAATCAGTAGAAGTGAATACTTTTACCCATCTAACTGAAAATAAAAAGTTTATACCGTGCTGGCATCCGGATCCAGGCACGTTTGCGAGCTCCTCGAGTCCGAAACGCCCCTCGGCGAGAACAGGAACGGCCTCCGAGCAGGCGGCGACGCACGCAGCCGTCTCCCCACCGGCGCGCCACCCTGACACAGCCGGCCGGCGGCGTCCCAGGACCAGATCACCGGGGGAACGTAGCGGCAGCCGGGATCGGGGCCAGGGGAGGTGGCGCCCATCGCCGTCGCCATCGGCGGTGGGTCGGAGCGAGCTCGCGGCAACGGCCGAGAAGGGAGAGGGTGGCGTGATGGGGCAGTGACTGACACTGTGGAGTGGCGTGTCCTCTACCGGCTCTCGGAGTTTCGGAGCCTGTTTGGCGTTTTGCTTTCGCGTCACTCGTGCCGTGATCTGCAGAGAATGATCTTTTTTCTTTGGACGCAATGAAGAGGAGCCATCTCATCTCGAGTTTCTTCACTTATTTATCCATCCGGAAAAAAAACGTATCTTACTTTCTAGACATTAAAAAACTAATTTCAATAAGGTTATTAAAAAATATACCAAATATCTCTTAATATGTTTATTCTAAAAGGTATTTTTCTGATTAATCTAACAATACTTATATAGAGTTATTAAATTTAAAAGGTTTATTTAAGTCCCCGTGCATTTCTTTTGCCAGAAACTCGTGCACTTTGTGGCTTCTTCATTCACTGCACACCACGTGATCGTGTCCATCCAAAACCCAGGCAACAATCTTCCTTTGGTGTGTAGTGTAAACCTACAATATAAAACTGGTCACTGTTGGAGCTATGTGTAAGCCCAACCTGAACACGGCACACCTTACCTATGCAGAAGTTTCACTAGTTCTTAGTTGTAATCACTAGTAGAAGACAACACTAGCAAATGAAGTACAACCTTTTACCACTATGAGAAACAACGGCGCACAATTTAACACCGTCCTTTTTTACTATTAGCACATTGCATGTTCCTTTGTCTATATATAAACTTGAACTCTAATGAACTTTAGTCATGCATACAGTGGCAAACAAAAAGCTATAGTATGTAGTCGCCAAGATCATTCACCAATTTTTGGTATAGAGCTTGAGAACCATGAGATGACAGTTTATTGCTAACTAGCTACAATTTCATAATCATTCACTTCGCCTATCACACACCTGGTTGCTTCAATACTGTACAAAAATTGAGCAGTTTGACCCGTCCTTTAGTTTGTCATGCTCTGCCATTGCAGATGACCTTTTCAATATATGTATAGGAATTTGAAGCACTGACGTCAACTATGAAAGAAGATTGAGGGGATGGATTAGGGTCATATGTAATATTTAGAATTGAAATAAGAACAAAAAGATCACAAACTTCAACACATTCCAATATTTAGCTTGATGGTAAGCCTGCATAGTGCCAAACAGTAGGTGTTGGGTTCAAATCCCACCATTGTGCAGTTTTGGTGTTTCACATTTCTCATGAAGTCGTTGACAGGTGGGCCCTAACCTCGATAGTTCAATTTTTTCATGCTTCATATTTATGACGAAAGCCATGACTGCCAAGTGGGCCCTACCCACGCAAATGCCTAGTTTCACTTCTATGACGAACCAAAATCCATTTATACAACGATAGTTTGTTAACCGCCACGGATGTATAAGGAGTTGACACCCGTAACCGGCATCCATGACGAATCATGAAAAAATCATCACAAATGACCCTTTGTTCAGTGACACAAATCATCATGTCATAACGGAATCGTCATAGATGAAATGATTTTTAGTAGTGAATCTTCACACATGGCAAACAAGAGGGTGCGATGGGAGGGAGCCGCCATGGACACCGACGCCACCAAGCCTCCTTCTCCCGCCCACGAATCTGCTTTGGACGATGCCACGATGTTGACCACCGACGCCACCAAGCCTCCTTCCTCGCCCGCGACCGCGGCCGACGATGCCACGATGTTGACCACGCCGCAGAAACAACGGTCGGACTCGGAGGAGAGAAGCGCGACAACTAGAGAAAGAAGGGTGAGGCGGCAAAGCATATGTAGATCTTGCCTCGGAACTCACAAAATTCTGTAGGAACGATTGGATGGCCATAGCCATCGGCGGACACCAAAAGATGACCCAAAAAAAACGTTTGATATGATCTTGATGGTTGCCATAGCATTCCTCAAATTAAAGCACTTGATTGTAGCGCTTTCTTGAAAATAGCTTAATTTGGAGATATAGAATCTATCACTAATGTATACAAATACCTAAGGCTGAAAAAAAACTTTAGGCGGGGCTGAAACAAAGGAGACGTTGATTTGCATGAACATTTAATGGTGATTTTTATTTTTTGCTACATAATTAACCTTGATTACGGATTTTAGGGTGGGCTAGAGCCCCACCAGCCCCAATAGCTCAGGTAGGCTGAATGTATATAAAAACCCTATATCAAGATTTTTCTCTCTTTATTTAGTAAATCATCCTCGAAGACTCTCATAGAAAAAATGCATTTGTATTGAGACCTTCACCAAAGACGATTTTTGGCTATAAGAGTTTCTGATGAAGGGTCATCAAAGACTTGTTTTGGCTCTAAGACTCTTTGATGAAGGATCATCGGAGGAGTGTTTTGGCTATATATATTATGTCACTGATATTTTGACACGGGGACTTGTTTTTACATACTCCCTCCGGGATGGTATTAGAAGTCGTTTTGGACAAGGTTTGGGTCAAACATCGGAATATAAATCATCAATAACTTGGGAAACATATCTTGTGCAAACTAGGATTTCGTGAAAACTCATGCAAACCATGGCAAAAAAGGTCATCTAAATTCACCAAAAATCACACATATAGATGATATGATGATGCACAGCCTTATAAAATATCATATTCAAATTCGACTTACGTTTGTGAGATATAAAAATAACAAATTTCTAACAAATCATCTAGACAACTTTCTGGCTTGAAAATTGTTATTTTTATATCTCACAAACGGTTGAATTTGAATAAGATATTTTGCAAGATTGTGTATCATCGTATCATCTACATGTGTGATTTTTGTAGTGAATTTAGATATTTCTTTTGCCATGGTTTGCACTGTGTTTTCATGAAGGGGTTGGTTTGCATATGATACGTTGCCCAATAACTTTTAAGTTGTTGAGTTTGTAAATGTAAAAATTATATGAGTAAATTTATCTTAAAAAATACTTTGATAAAAGTATACATATATCACATCTCCATAAATATTTTTATAGTAATAAGAGGTCAAAGTTGTGTTTTGAAGACCGTGTCGCTGTCCTAAACGACTTCTAATACCATCCCGAGGGAGTATCTTCATATCTTCATTGATGTGTTCACATCAGAGGCGTAATATAGGCGACTCATTTTTTCGTCTCTAATCTACAGTTCTGACGTGGTGTTTTCTAGAAGTTTGTGCCCTAAATATATTGATATTCCAGTTGTTTATCAGATTCTCTAATCAATAGTTTTGACATAGTGCTTCTAGAAGTTCCCACACTAAAATTTAATAATCTGAATTGACATTCTAATGCACTCTCTCCGTCCCAAAATGTTAATCGTTTTTGGTTTTGTACCACAAGTTTGCCTCGATTTGTACAAAAAAAATACGTAACATTTGTATCTCCTAATAAATTTATTAAAAACTAGATTCAAATATCTTTCCATTGATACTAATTATGTATGATAAATGTTAATAATTTTAAATATATAATTTGTCAAAGTTATTTCTCGAGAAGCATAAACGCATGCATTATTTTGAGACGGAGGGAGTATGCCTTAAACCAATCACAGCGCCAGTCCTAAGTATTTGACGACCGGGACGAAGCTTAAATTTTGACTTTTTATACGAACACGATAATACTATTAATACTAGCTATTGGTAGTATACATATATTTTCGACGGGATCATGTGAGAGGTGAGATTAGGACCCTGTGATTTGCCAGCTGCCGCCCTCTGCTCTGCAGGAAAGTGGAACGCCAGGCCCCTCCTCGCGTGACTCCTGAGTCGGGGGTCCGACGCACATATATTACACGTATTATTACTCCGTATACTAGCGTAGACATACACGGGTCGGGGCCCATCGGTTGCATGGACATTATGATTATGCAAAGTGAAAAAAACTAACAAATCGTGCTCTTATATATACACACTTGTTTAAGGTTACATCCTGTGCAATCTCTATGCTTTTGGAGTCTCCAGTTTGCAGCCCATGATTGCTACGTACAACAATTAGCTAAAGCATGCAGAACATACTCAAAAAAAAAAAAAAAAAAAAAAGCATGCAGAATGAAAATAGATTAAGGTAAGAGCTCCTTCCCAAAGAGCCCAGCAATTGCTCGGCCAGGATCTTCCTGCGTCAGAAGGGATTCTCCTACCAAAACCTGAAAACACGAATTACAACCAATTAGATAAATATGTTTGTACAAACCATTATTCTATAAGACACCACACATTATGTGAAAATTCACCACATGGTTTTTGGTTCTTACTTATACTACTAAAAAACTTGTGAAATCATCTGTTTGCTTAAATATGAAGAGTATTTTGACACTGAATTATTATGCACCTTCTTTACTAACAACGAATGACTTTGAAAACTTACCGCGGAAACGCCAGCATTTTGTACATATGCCACGTCATCAGGAGTGAACAACCCAGACTCGCTCACAACCTGTAGAAACATGCATATCCATTGAAACTTACTGTAATACTTAATATCCAATTGTGAACTATTTAATTAATACAGAATTATAGAAAAGACAACAATTGTATTAGATTAGATATATTATGTGTTGACAGAAACCGGCCAGTTGTATCAGATATATATTATGATCCTGAACCTTTTCTGTGTACCTTCAAGAGTTGTAATTAATAAGTGTGTCACTTTCTTGATTTTATAGCAGCAAGTACAATAATCTACGTTGCATCATGAGATTGATTGAGAATTAAAAAGAATCCAATGGAACACCAGGGTTCTTGTCAGATTGGGATTACCGAAAGTTAGAATTGTTTGGTAACGAAGACCTACCTGTATTCCCATCTTCTTGATGATGTCACCACGTTTCTCCAACAGCTTGTTTGTGTTGGCAGTATCAACTTCGAATGTCCCTGCAACGACGACGCATGCATAAATAAACCAATTTGAGCTTGGCCCGGACGCTAGTTGTTGCATAAAACCACATTTTTCTAAACAAAATATATTAGTTTTTTTTAAGGAATCAAAATATATTAATTGACCCAGGGGAATATAATATATACCTAGACTGCGGTTGTTGATGCCGATAAGCTCAACACCATCTATCTTGAGGACGCGATCCAACTCCCTCTCATCATGAACCTACATGCAGGTAGAGAGTAATAATGTTTAGCAAGTATATATATAAGAATAAGTTCCGTGAATGACGATGAAAAACGTACGTGCGTGTAAAATGAAAAACGATACATAGCGTAGGGAAGAAGGTAACCTCAACAAGAGCTGTCATTCCAAGACTCTTGCAAACGCGAAGAAAGTAGGTGATGTCGATGTCTGGTAGCACGGCCGCGATCAAGAGGATGGCGTCCGCCCCTTTGGTACGCGCGTAGTAGATTTGCCACACGTCGATCACAAACTCCTTGCACAGCAGAGGGCACTGCACGCCAGAGTTGTTGTACGGCCTCCAGATTCTCAAAGCCAGGTTCCTCCCCGGAAGTGCTTCTCATCGGTGAGGATGCTCAGGCATGCCGCGCCGTTCTTCTCGTAGGCCTGCGCGATCTCCACCGGGTCGAAGTGGTCTCTGAGGAGGCCCTTGCTGGGCGACGCCTTCTTGACCCTCGGCGATGAGGGCCGGGACGCCGCCGTTGCGGTGGGACGCCGCGCTTAGCGCCCCGAGGAAGTCCCTGGGCGGCGGCGCGGCGGCGGCCGCCAGCTGCTTGACGTCGGCGAGCGGCGTGCGGGCCTTCCGCTGGGACACCTCCACCTCCTTGTCCCAGATGATCTGCTCCAGGATGTTGCGCGGGACGGCGCGGTCGGCGCCCGTGCCCTCGGAGGTACCTGGCGCGGGACCGGCGACGGATCGTGATGCCCTGCGCGCTGGCGATCGCGTTCAGGGACTTGCCGCTCTCCCATTGGATCACCTCCGCCGACGTGAACAGCGGCGCGTCGTCCATCAACCGGCGCCACAGCACCGACGACGACGAGTCGGCCTGCTGCTTATTATTGGTGGCGGTGCTGCTGCTGGTGGTGCCCCTGCAGCGGAATACTCGACGACGACCGGTGCGGAGAGCGGTGGGACTACTGAAGGACGAGCTCGAGGAGAATGATGGCGGCAACATGACAGCGGCCGGAACACGTGTCCTGACGACCACCGAGGTGGCGGCACCGGCGGCGATGGAGGACTCCATTGGTGACCGGGTGAGGATCGATGAGATGGAGGACGTGTGCGAGCGAGCGACAAGAAGAGTGCACTGCTCCTGCTTGCGTTATCCGGTCGGTCTTGTTCTTGTGTTCCCCTCCGAGCTGAGCGCATTCCATTTATAGGCGAGGGCTTCAGACATCAGTGGCGGAGGAGGTCCGGCGCTGCAAGTGCACACCTGGACTCTCAGGGCGCAGGAGAGACCAACGACATGCTGTCGACAGTGATGGGTCGGCACATGTGTGTCTTCATCAACCACTCGGACCGTCACATGTCAAACACATTATTTTCATGTTCTTTTGTCTATATAATAGGATTTTAGATATAATAAGAGGATCAGTTTATTCCTCGCTAAAAAGAGGACCAGTTTAAATCAACAACAAATTATGTATGACGAAATAAATATACAAAAAGAGTATAATGTTTTTTTTTAAAAATACAGAAGAAAATTGAGAGTTCAAAAGAACAATGAGTATACGCAGGAGAGACATGCTGTCGACAGTGATGGGTCGGTACTCGGCACTTGTCTGTCTTCATCAACCACTCGGCACAGCATGTCTCTCTTCATCAAATAATTGTATAACACATTATTTTCATGTTCTTTTTGTCCATAATATATATATGTAATAATGCTTGAACTTCATCAGAAGCATTACAGCAACTCCATCGCATCGAGAAAAACAACAATCACGTTTTTTTTTTTTCTAAAATTGTCCAAATATTCCAAGCCTGTCATAAATCTCACATTTGCAATATCATTAGTATATGCATGGAAAATTTAAGCTTCTTTTGAACGTTTTAAAAGTTTATTTAAAATTAATTTTGAACGTGCGCTTTTGAACGTGCGCTTAATTTGTTAAGCGATTCCAATTCCACTCAAGCATATATGCTGAGAAGTACAGTATATGATAAGATATAATAATCTGAGAAAATTGTAGTTTCAAAACTACATAAGCTATGCTATGATGGCAGATATACATTTTAAAACTGATCATGTTTGCCTTTTAGCCTCTGAACATGCATTCAGTTTAATCGAAAACTTAAATATAGTACTCTAGGAAGAATTTTAGTTTCAGACGTAAGCTATGCCAATGGATACAATTAAAATGGATCATGCTTACTCCCTCCGTCCTGGTTTTAACTCAACATCTAGGATTTGGGAGTGTTACTTGTAGATGCAAAATTACAATTTTACCCTAGAAAGTGCAATGTGACGCCACTTTGCCCATTCGAGCAACACGGAGTACAAGTCAAATGTGTGGCTATAGTTTCACCAACACAAGCAAAGACAAAATAGCAACAAAGTGGATAAGAATACCAAGAAGGCTATAGAAAGTTCCTGTCCATACATTTTCTTATTTAGTGAATTTTTAATTTCCTCATTCTCTCGTACTTATTTGCACGTCCAAGACGGATCTCAAAGAACCCCGCAGACGGGAGCACTTTATTTTTGGGATTTTTGAATCGTAGATGTTGAGTTAAAATAGGACGGAGGGAGTACTTTTTAACATCTAAAAAGTTGCGTGGATTTTTAGAGGACTCTAGAACGTCCAGCGCCAAGCGAAGCGATCCGCACCGACGATGCGTAGCTATCGCCTCCAGCATGTCCCAAAGAGCTGCACCTCCAAGATAGATCCTTGGTTTTGAATTAAGATAAACTGGCATGCAATGAAAAATGGATTCTAGGAGAGCAGCCTCGCTTCCCGCTCCCTCGCCGCTCCCCCGGGCCGAGGCCCCCACGACCGCCGCCCACTTCCCCCCTCCTCGCCGTCGCCGCTCCTCGCCAAATGGCCGGCGGCGCCGCTGGGGAGGGCCCAACAAAGCACCTCCCCCGCTTCCCCTCGGCCCGAAGTTTGCCCCGGTGCCCCCTCCACCCCCTCCCCACCCCACCCTCCTCCAACCCCATCTCCGGCTCCGGCGGCGGCCCTGCCGGCGAGAGGCGGCCCCGATTTGGCTCCTCCTCGGTGGATCTAGGCCCCGGCGTGGACGGATCTGCCGCCTCACGGTCGGAGGGCGCCAGCGGCCCGCTCCTCCTGGGGTTTGGAAAGGCGGCGGGCGATTCCGTCTGGGCGACCGGCGCCACCTCCTCCTCTCCCCGCCACACTCCCTGGCACGTGTAACACCCCGCCTTCCAAAAGCCGCACCGCACAGCCCCTTCCGAGGGTGCGCACGACGCATATTAACATAGCACATCACTTTCTGCCCCTCGCCGCGGTAAAGGTTAACCCGGAAGGTGACATGGCTAGAAGGCAAAGGCTTATAAGTTAGGCTCCACCCTGCTCAACTAGCAAGGTGGTACTAAAACATGTGCCGCCAAGAGCACTCATAAAATCCTCTACCGGGCCACATCCTTATTAAACGGTGTTAAAGACGTATATGGTCGCCACCGCACCGCCCCTCCTACCCAGTTTCAAGGGTGGAATCAAATCAAGAAAACTCCCATCTTAAGGATGGGCCCCGTCATTACCAACTCTCAGCCGGGTTGCTCGCCGGTGTGAGCCCTCGCAGTGGTGGCGTCAGGAGTCGTGCCCTCCTTCCTACGCGGTGGGTCGATGGATGCCATGGCTGTGCCCTGATCCTCGGGCTAGGGTCGGGGACGACGACGGCTTAATTTTGGCGCGCTGGTGACTTTCGCTTGGGTTTGCCCGGTCACGATGGTTGACTGTCGGGCGAAAGGTGGTGGCTGCGACGACGACACCGGGTGAAAACCCTACTCTCTCGAGGTTGTGCGCCTTGGGCGGACGACGGTGTTGCCCTCGCGCCATTCCCTTCCCGGAGGCGTCATCTTGTTCTGCCGCCGCCGGCTGGCTCTGATGAAAGTTCCGGTGGGTTTCTCATCGTAGTTGGCGCCCGGGCGCCATGTTGATCCACTCGAGGTCACTGCGTCGCCTTGCGCCCGCCCCAACTTCATCGCCGTGCCCGCCGTCCCTCGCTTTCCGCCATCATTGCGCCCAGCCCGCTTACTTTCGTGTTAGCGCCACGCCGCGCCGCCGCCGTTTGGCGAAATAACCGATGTTGCGCTCGGCGACCGAAGTTCTCCACCGCATACCCGTAGCGTCCCCTTGTTTGTTGTTGCTGCTCGCCTAACGAGATGGTGTGGTACCTTTGGGCGCTCGCCAGCCCGCCGTCGCGCGGAAGTTGGCCATGTGATGCGCCGGGTGTCAATATGCGTTGGACGTGGCCACCGATATTGCCTTCAGCTTGGAGTCGTCTCGGGGGTTAGCGCCATTGTTCGTCGTCGTCGTTTAGCTTGGTCATAGGCCACCAGCCGGCGGCGTTTGGATCCCACCTCGGGCAATAATTTGGGGTGTGTGGCGCCCTAGATGCTCCAATGCTTGGGTTCGCCGGCCAGGACTTCCACTCCTCTATTCATTGGCGTCTCGGTGTATCGGCCTAAGCGATGTTGCATATTGCCTCTAGCGGTGGTGTTGTGTGGTTTGGTGGGGTGCTACTTCTTGCTTTGGGCAGCTGTTGCCACCTTTTTTTTGTTTTTGTGACCACTTTCTCCGTGGTTTGCGTTGTGTTTATATCATAATAGGTAATGCGTGTTGTATTGTGTTGTTCAACCAGTCTTGACTTTTTTTAATAGAAATGACCGTGAAGTTGTGTTCGAGAAAAAAAAAAAAGAAAAAAATCGTTCTATGGGTGAACTGATACTGAAAGTCGTGCTTCCGTTGAATATAAAAAGCATACTTTGACGGAATCAAAATCATTTCACAGGTAAACAAAAAATCGTTTTCAGTGGTTTAAAGTCGTTTGACCGCAGAAGAAAAACAGTTTATTGTTTCCCAGTTTAGCAAGAACGTGGTATGTTTCTGTAAAAAGTTGTATCGTTTTTATTTAAAAAAAAAATCTGCATCCCTGACACACCTTGAGAGTGAAAGGTATACGTAGTTTCTAGGTCCCCAGCGCCTCATAGGCTACCTAACACGCATTCGAGAGTGACATTCCCAACGACGGTGGAGGTGGACGGGAATGAGGATATATACGACTAGCTAGCACTATCGTGTACTGATTCATCTGAAGATCGAAGCGAAGACAAGGGTAAGTTGATCTCTCTCCCCTCGGATAAACGCCTGGTCAAAACAAGCACCAGCTAAGCCACCAGGAATTGCATGCAATTGGAAATGGACCTCATCAGCTAGATCGTATCTATCTCTGAACTCTGGCTGGACTCGCCCACCCGACCACGTGATCGAGCACCTGAATGCTCTGCTTTAGTATTAGTTTAATTTAATTTGCTGCTGACTCGACCATGGTGACTGCACAAGTGCAGCTAGGTTGCTACCAGGTAACTTCCGGCGCGTGGAAATGGATGGACCGTTTCACTTTCACAGCCCACGTGCACGTTCTAGGACAAACCAAATCAAAGGTCAAGTGATTGATGGTACATAACAAGCAAGTGAACTCTTTCAGGTTTATACTTTTGTTGCATCTTGGACAAAACCAAATCAAAGGCCAAGTGCCGTACTCCATTTCCATTGCTCTTCTGCATCAGTTGCTCTGCAAAGACCACGTTTTCTGCACGACTGTATGCATTCTCTTGATGTGAACTGTACTCGCGTATGCACGTACTCCAGCAATGTGAAAAATCAAAGACCCTTTTCGGTTCCTGCCGTGTTATGATATTTACTACAAAAGTTTATCTCAATTAGTTACATAAAAGCATAAATATAAAGCTAGTATATAAAAACTTTGTATTAAAGCGCAGACCATATTATATTATATTCACCGTGCAGTTCTATTCATATGGAGTTCAACAAAATTGAATTTATGAAGTATCACCGATGAAGTCATTCATGTAGATGCATTAGTTAGGATCTACCGTGCTAACTACTAATCCTTACAAAATGCTTTAAAAATGCTAACACACGTGCACACGAGGTACCACTTTGTGATTAGCGACATGGAAGCCGCGATTGAGAAAGGGGGTCACATGCATTAAACGCCCCTAGGGGCATGGGGCGTGTCCGTGAACTAACCAAGCATGGGCAATTCAAGTGGTGCATCGATCTTGATATAGGCGATCACACCGAATGTATGGTGCGCATTCCGGGGTGGTGCTTTTCAATAAATATTTGTATGCGATACTTAGCATTTTAGCGGTTTATTGTTGACGAGCATTGGACACTCTGGGGGTCCGGCGGGGTGGCAAATGCACACGCTCAATAGATAAAAACCGCTCGAACCTTACTAAACCATCAGTGGTGTTCGGCCGCGACTCCGGACAGGCTTACGCCGAAGTCGAATCCGCGGAGCGTGCAACACGGAGTCGGGCAAAAGGCCGCTGATTGTGAATGCCGCCTTGGCCAGCGGCACCGTGTGGGAAGGTGGTTCGACGAGGGCCCCTCGGAGTCAAGTAGCACCGGAGAAGTCCAGCGATCCGGGGTTTACCCTTGCGCCGGTGAAATCTCATGTTTGGTCTTGGAAATTGATGACACATTTGTGAACTAATCCTTTGCTCTAAGTGTATGACTTGAGATAGGATTAGGTGGATGACAAGGAGCATGATGATCATGAACATGGACAATGTCGGTGGACTTGATGGATCGCCAAGGGTTGATCGGCTTGAGAGGAACCCGGAAATCAAGGCAAAGGTATCTTGATAGGGTTTTCCCTTTTAGTGATCAAGACACGATAGAGCCGCGTGATCACATTATAGGATAGATAGCCCACTATCAAGAGGGAATGCCGCTGACAATCCTTTGGTGAAGTGCTTCTAGGTCCAATTGACTTGCATATTGCATTTTACAGGACATGAGGGCACTAACTGATCTTGCTTTAACTTATCGGCACGCTAACATTGGTGATAACGTCATCTTGGACGTGTTGGTAACTTATGGCAAGAAGCAAGGTTGAAGCCGCTTGACGTTTCTTAACGCCGCAGTAAGAATCATAGCGCATGAGAATTGTCGTTGTAGCTTTCATCCCGAAATATTCGGGGGTATCGTTATTTTCCACGGGGAACGGAGGTACTCTCTAAACTAACTTCGCAAGGACACACAAGGCCAAAGATGGAGAGGATTATTGAGAAGGATTCGCATACCTTTACAAGGTCTATGGGTAACCCTCGCCTTTAGAGCTACTTGTTCACTTCGCAATCGCACGCCTCAAACCGATGGAGACCGCATTTAGCACTCGCACCACACCAACGCGGGGATTACAAGGACCGGACAAAGGTCGTTGCAACCCACCCGCTACCCCTCAACCGCGGGATGCCTTACAAAAAGATAGGCAACCCCTAGCCCCGCACACCCGCCTACACTGAAGTGATTATTACTCACAAGCGTGTTAACAAGGCTTACCCGGCCCCCCCGGTCCTTCTACTAGAGCACACGCACAAGGATCGACTCATCAATCCAAGAAACGAAAAGTAGATAATGCTTGGATAAACATGAGACAATAAAGGTTATCAGAATCGGAAACTTACTTAGCCAAGATCCCATGAGGGAGCTGAGCACCCGAATCCACCGAGGTACAAGTCCGGGAGTCGTACCAAAAGTCCGCACTTCCCCTCGCCCCTACCTCGCCCTCTCTCCTCCGCCACGATCTCTCTACTACTAATGTGAGCCTGGCCCATTGGAGTGAGGTAGAAGAGGTAGAGGGAAGAGCCCTACTAAGAGGAGGGGAGAGCTTTACTTGCCTTGAATGGTGTGTGTGTTACATTGAAGAGATGCGCTCTATTTATAGGAGAGGGGAGGTAGAGGCTATCTCTATACATGGAAGTATTTCCCCGCCTCCACTACATGCAAACCGACCTACCAGTGTCGGCAACAATGTTTCCTTGTGAATGGCGCTCGAAAAACCGAAGAGAACCGCCAGAAGGCCTCGAACCGAGCTAAACCGAGAACCAGCGCCAGATCGCGATTTCGAAAGGAAATCGTGGTCCAACTCGGGGCAAAACCGCCGAACCGCTGGGCTCGACCGCGCTCGCCGGCTGAACCGCAAGAACCGCCTAGCGCTCGCGGAGGTGCCGCCACGCGTCCGCCGGGCTCGGGTGAACTCAGCGCCACGCGCCCGCTGCAGGCGCGCGCTGCCTCCCCCGGGCCGCCACGCGTCGACGCCGGATTGGCTCGCTTTGAATCCCTCGCCGGGCGGGCGAAGGCGCTCCGCGCTTTGAGGCAAAGAACGGCGCCGATAGTGGCTCCCCGGGGCCCCGCTCAGGGCGGCAAAGCACGCGCTTAAGGCCTTCGGTAGGTTAAAGGGCTATGTGCCCCCTTTGATTGGTCGGCTACGGGCGCGCACGCCCCTCGCTAAAGCAGCGCCCCGCCCTGTGGGCCCCGCGTGTCACCGCCTGGTGCTGTTGATCCCCGCCACGGGTCAGATGTGATTGAATTTGCATGGTAGTGTTCACGTAGGCATGGGTCTTCATTTCATGTGATTTTATTTATCTCATATCTTTTCCATCCGGAGTCCAAATATATCAAGTAATATATCCATTTTGATCAGCGTGACGAACTCTCGCGATGGTGTACTTCATTTTGTCATATAAGATACCTTTTATGGATGATAAATGGAGAATTCCTGCATTGCACTTAGAAATACCAAAACTTGTGGAACTTGTTAGATTTAAACCCCTACCACTAAGTTTGATAGCAAAAAGTGAATGTTTTATGCGTGTGTTGACAATTATAAAATAGGTAGTTAACGATCAGCAACAAACTCCCCCACACTTAGTCCTTTGTCGTCCTCGAAAGTAAAGGTTAGACTAAGATGGGTCTATCTCCATTGATATGTAACCTACCATACAAGTTATTTCCAAGCTTCACTGCACTTGTGAACTTTTTTTGATGTGTCTACCATGTTAATCTTGGGTAATTGAATTATGGAACAACACGATTCAAATCCCTTGCTTCAAATAAGTGCAGAACTTGGTTTTCATTTGATTTTGAAAATGTAAAATGTAGCCTTGCTCCTCAAATGATTCACTCAAATCACTCAATTTTTAGTAGGTGTTGATTCTCACCAAGGCATTGATCGAGTTTTGCCTTTTTCTTTTCCTACTTCTAAAAAGCTTATGTGGATCTTTGGGTAGGGAAAGACAAGAAGGCATACTTACTCTGCATATGTTGCTCCGTCAAAGCTCGATCCGAGGAGAAGGATGATGTCGGGTCTAATATCGGGGTATGCCACGTATTACAAATAAACCGTATGGCTCGCCAGACTGGGACCTAGCCTAAGGGACACAAGACACAAGGTTTTATACCGGTTCGCAAAATCGGGCCCCCTAGTCCGCCAGCTTCTAGTTGGAGTCACTGGTTTGAGCTCAAATGCTCGTGACGCAGGGAGAATACAAGCCGCTTCCGAGGGAGGCTGGCTCCCAAGTCTCGCGTAGGGTGGAGGGAGTGATGATTGTAGTGTTTCCAGATGCGGGTTGAGAGGTGAGAACCTGCTTTCCTCCTCGCGGGCCAAAGCCCGCTTTATAGCCACAAGGGGAGAGGTACAATGTGATGCTACATGGAGAGGGACTAAAGAGGAGAAGAACACAAAATAGAAGGGGTAAATGACGAGGGACCCATAGGTCGTGACGTTTCCACGTTGGTCGTCGTTTTGTTCGCGTGCGTGTCCCGGCCGCGCTGGTCGTCGCCGTGACGCCGGATCGGGATGGGCGGTCCCGCTATGCCCCGCCGTAATCGTAGTAGGAATGCGCGCCTCGCCGGGATGGCCCCGTGATGTCTTTTTGTCGCCAGAAGCGTGTCCGCGGTATGCGCGGCGTGGTTGGGATGCGTGTTCCCGAGGCTTGAGCTCGTGGCTCCACGCTGTTCCGAAGTCGCAGGTCGCAGCGGTCGGGGTATGCCGCTACGTCTCGCGGGCGAGGTCGCGGCGAAGCGAAATCGCTCGGCCCCCAAGCTCGTGTGCGTAGAAGAATCTCGTTGTCGGAGAGCTCGCGACGCAGGCGAGAGGGCTTGACTCGATGACCTCGCTGCTTGTTCAGGACACAAAGAGCTCCGCGGCGGAAGAGCTCGTGACGAGACGGAAAGAGCTCGCGGCGAAGAGCTCGTCGACGCAGCGCGAGAGGGCTCGATCGCGATGACCTCGCATTTCTGCTCCGACGGAAAGAGCTCGTAGACGACGGAAAGAGCACGCGTCGAGGAGCTCGCACGAGTGACGAGTCTCGCTGCCCGGCCTCCGAGCTGCGTGTCAGCGGAAGTCTCCTCGTAAAGTCGTAGCCTCGTGATAAGGCCGATCCGACCAGCGCGCTCGATTTTGCCGCGATTAGTCATGTGCTTGTGGTACCCCCGATATAGGGTATCCCACGCAAAGCCCCCGAAGCCTCGTGGGGAGATGGAGTTCCTCCAGACGCTCGCTGCGATGACCTCACGCGGTAGAGATATGGGCCGCTCGCGCTGATTCGCCCCATGGGGTGGCGAGCGCACCGGGTGAAGTCTCCGAGGCCCGTGGAACGAGTGGAGTTCTCGGAGGCTTTAATTGATTCGTTTTCATTCGCTTCCCCATGGTTGCCCGTGGGAGAAGGTGAGCTCGAAAGCCCTCGATGGCCCTCGAGCGTGTGGGGAGGCTGATTCTCCTCATGCTTTTAAGGCCGAGGTTGAGGTCGCTATGATTGCCCTGCTTGCTCCCGGCTCCAGCCGGTGTAGCCCTCGGCAGCATTTTGGCTAATTCCTCAGAGGCTTGTATTTTGAGTCGATAGGCGAGTTTGTCTTGACTCTCGCTTGAGTCGCTTTTTCGCTGCTCCCATTCTCGCTTCTCTCGCGAGAGGTGGGTGAGCTCGTGCCTCATCTTACCTCGCTGGCCGAGATGAGGTGCTCTGTGAGTTACTCAGCTGTAGCTCGAGTGAGGCCCGAGCATCGCCGTACTGCTCGGTCTCGATCGCCTAGTGGATCGACCTCAGTGTTCCGGTGCCCCAACCTTCTATAATTCTCGAGATCTCACGGAGATCCCGAGGGCTCGCGCCTCCTCGTCAGGAGGAAATCAAAGGTCGATTCGATGCACCGGCGACTCGAAAGCACAGTCGCTGAGCTCGCGGCGCCAGCACTACGGACATGGGCCGCTCGGGCGCCATCGACGGTTCCCTTACTGTTAGTCCCACGGCGTCGCCGAACCTTGGCGGGCGCCTTCGAACCCCGCATGATCGCATGTAGCTCGCCGCGGGAGCCGAAGCCGCTACGAAGTCGAGAGTGCTTTCTTCATGACCGCTCCGACGCTTAGTTGTTGACTTCTCTATTACTGCGGTGGATCGAGCGGCGCCGGCGTGCTTTCGAGGTCGGAAGTTGGAGGCCGCAACCTTTAGCTTGTGTGGACGGGCGAGGCTGGTCGCTTGGGGACGGAGCGCCGCTGCGGGCTGCTCTTGCCCTCTCTGGCCGCTCGGAAGTGCATGCAGTGCCTTCCATCCCATGCCGCAAACGAAAGAGCGTATGTCCGGGTGCGGCGCCGATTCTCGCGCGGAGGGATTTATTTAGTGCTTGCGCTCGAGCGACTTCGAGAGGTCGGAAGTCCCACCTTGAGTTCGCGGCGGCACGGATGTGCGCTCATGCGCGCGGACTCACCACGACCTATTATTAGTCGTGGTGGCGCTGGCGGCATGCGCCTATGTCGCCTCAATCTATTATTAGTCGTACGCGTGCGCTGGGCATGTGAGAGGGTCGCATAAGCGCTGGATGAGGTCGCAGCGGCGGCGGCGTAACTCATGCGGTGCGGCGCAGCGAAGCTGGGCGTGCTTTCGGCGAGCGCAGCTCGCGGCGAACGGGGCGGCGAGGCGCCGATCCCGCTGTCGAGGCAAGTCGCGGCGCTTGACGGGTATGCTCTGAGGTCGCTGACGGAGCCCGCAGGGCGAGCGCGGGCGCGGAGCGAGGTCGTGCAAACCTCGCGCATCTCGTCGGCGGCCCGTCAGACGCAGGTCGCTCGACGAGAATTTGGCGCTGCGTGTCGCTAGTGCGCGCCTCTCGCCCCGCGTGCTCGTGACGAGCCGGTAGCGCAGGTAGGCCGGTAGCGTGCTCGACATCGATCAGCGCTGTGAAGAAATAAGAAAGCCGTGAGGATTTTTCTTTATTCCCTTACCTTGTTCGCCTGCGCCGCTCCCCACGCCGTACTAGGCGCGGCCGCGCAGGGTGCGCTGCTGCCGCCGGCCCGCGGCGCCACGCGCCGGAAGGAGGAGAACGCCAACGCTGCCAGCCGCGCGCTGCAGTATCCGCGAGGCCATGCTCGCGGCGCTACGCTCATCGCTTGCGGCAGGCCGCCACAACCGCTGGATCCGTGTGCTCACGGCGCAAGTGTCGCTATCGGTGCGCCGCGATCGCGCCCGCCGCCCACCGTAGAGGAGGCCGTGGCCCGCCATGGCGAGGACGCAGAGGAGGCCGCGGCTCGCATGCCCCGAGACGGAGGGAAGCTCGAGCGCTGAGCGGCGTGACCTCTTCATCAAAGATGCGAGCGGTGTGCGAATCGCTTGATGTCAACCCGAGGCTCCCGGGCCGGCCGAAGCTTTCCCACTACGAGAGAGAGGCAATGAGGACGCTAATGGTGTGTCAATGCGAGATGCATCTCGCATGAGACGAAGTGGTAGTAGATCTAGATCGCTGCCTTTTTTTATTTGAACATCTAAGTCCTCAAAGACAGGCCGTATGCAAATACAATCGGCAGCTCGTAAGTTAAGTAAATTGAGTGTTGGTTCCTTCATTTGCTTGTGCTTTACATGTTGATTGTCTAAGCTTCGATCCGTGTTTCGATAGAACGAACGCGGCCCTTCTCTCTCGCCGCCGGAGGCGCGGAGGTCGTTAGCAATCGCGCCAAGGTTTTTCGTGGTGATCTGATACTTAGGCACTCTCAACATCGCTGACGGTGCTCTGGGAGGAAGGAAAACACGGTTGAGGATGACCTACACGAGCTCGTGGCGAGCTCAAAGCCGAGGTGTTTTTGCAAGAAAAAAGTTGGTAAAAACGAGGCGTGCGCCGCCCTTCCGTAGCCCCCGAAAGGCGGGCTGACCGGGCCGAGGCGAGGGCGGCGTTGCTCAATAGCCGGAACTAACAAGTTCTAATGCTTGCACAAAAATTTTGCATCGAATCGGGAGTAAGCCTTATAGCAATTTGGCGCGTTAGGGGGCAAAAGAGACTTAGCTGCTCGATGTTTCTCAGTGGGCTGGGAGACGACTCCGATTGCCTGAGCTCTTGTACGTGTCGGGCGAGCCGCAGTTTGCACGAAAGCGGTTGAGGTCGGAGCCTTGGACACGATAGAGCTTCGGCGGCAGGCTCAGAGAATCTCACCGCACTGTGAGTCTGGTACGAGGCTCTGGGCGAGCCTCTGGTAGAACCTGCTCGGAGAAGTTTAGGCGCCCGGAGAGCTCGTGGTCGGGCTCGGCGGCAGAGCTCAGCGAGGTTCATTGGTGAAGAGCTCAAAGAAGTTCGGTGGTGAAGAGCTCACGGCCGAGCTCGGGCGGTAGAGCTCTGACAAGCTCTGACGGCGCGAGAGCTCGTGGCCCAGCTTGGCGAGGCTCCTTGGTGAAGAGCTCGAGAAGTTCGGGCGGGCGGAGAGCTCGCGGGCGGAGCTCGCCGACAAAGCTTGGTCGCCTCGGCTGAATCTCGTGCGGGGCATAAAGACCGAATCGGAGGCTGAGGTCGCTGCGGCAGCCCCCGGCTCCGAAGTCGCGGCGATCATGCGCGGATGTGATCGAGCGCGGACGACTCCTCATCGAACAAGGCAGTCAGGGGCGAACGCCAGCAGTCGGGAAGGGAGGTGGAGGCGCCGCTACCGGCAGGTCGCGGCGGCACGGCACCCCGCTCAGGTCGCGACGATCGTGTGGGCGCCCGACCGATGTCGTTAGTCACGCGAGTGACGTAGCTCTGGCAAGCGCGGAGCTCAATGGGCGGTGGAGCTCATTCGCCCAAGCCGCGGTTCTCGGGCGGTGAAGCGCGAGCCGGAGTTCTGACTCGGAGAGCTCGGTAGTGGGAGCTCGAGGTGGGACTCCGCACGAGCTCTACCGAGAGCCAGAGCTCGTGGGTAGAGCCTCGCCGAGAACTTTGTGATAGAGCTCGCCTGGGAGAGCTCGCGGGCGCAGTTCACCGACGCAGCTTCTGGCCGGCCTTCGGCAGTGAAGCTCTACAGACTCTTAGCAGCCAAAGACGAGGCCGCGAGGACTTCCTTCAAGTCGTGGTCGGTGGAGGCGAGGGTGAGGTAGTCCCGCGCCTTCAAGTTGCGCTGGGCAGGGAGCTCGGCAATGGAACTCGACCCGCCGGGTGGAGCTCGTGAGCCGCGAGCCAGTGAAGCTCGTGGAGCCCGTGGTACCCCAAGCAAATGGAAACTCGATGACCGAACCCCGGTAATGACCCAGAGAGGGTGCGAGCGTCAATGCAGCTAGGTTGCGCGACCGGCGCTAGCCGTGAGCGGTCCCTGTGAGTCGATCCTCGGTAGGCACGCGCAGATTGTCGACCTTTGGCGTGCTGACCTCGACGGTCCCTGAGGACCCCTGCATAAAGAGCTTCTAGCACCTGGACATCTACCGCAAGAGCTGGCGAGTGCGGTGGCTTTCTACAGCACGGCCACGGCGGAGCAGACCTCGCAGTGAAAAAATTTCTGGCTGAATTTCACCGAAATTTCCGAAATTTCGCGATCGATGAGTACCAAACAAAAAACTAATATCTTCAGATGTTATTATTTTTTTGTTTTTTAGTGCAAAAATTAATTATAAAAACAAAATGCTACAGCTGACCACCGAAATTTCCGGAAATTCTCGCTTATCGGTGACCACCGAAAAATTTTATTCGGAGTACCTTGGTTGGTTGCCTTCACGCACACGCGAGGGTTTGATCGCGATCGGCGCGCGAACTCGCAGCGCGTCGGTCTACGCTGCCGCCGCGACACGCTGCTCGGGCGTGCTCCCGCAATGGGCAGTTCTCCGCACGCAGCCTCGAGTCACGCGACGGGCCGACTATCTCGGCCCGACTCACCGAGTCGCTGCGGGTCTCGAAGTCGGGCGCGCCGCGCGTCGACCATATGTCGCGTCTCGAAGCGTAAGGGCGCGTCGCGACCACATGCGTAGGTCGCGGCGAATCGGAGACGCCTCGCTGCGCCGTGCAGGTCATGCGTGCAAGCGCAACGGGCTCGCGGCGTCGCCGCGTGTCGCACCGATGTAGGTCGTACCCGCCGCCCCAAGTCGCTGAACGCTGCCCTTGGGTGTGTGGAGCGAGCGGCCGTCGAAGCTCGGCGAGAATCGCGCGGCGCTCGGGCCGTCGCGCGCGGTTGAGTTCGCTGTGATGTGTAGGTTGTAGCGACCGTGAAGCCATCGGCTCGACCCGCTGGTCTCGCACGACCGGGCGTGGTCGCGCCAGCCCCCTGCGGTGTTAGTCGCTCAGCTCGCCGCCGGAGAGACCAGCATGGCCGGGCTGCTCGCCGGCACGCCTCCGACAGAGGTTGCGTAATTCCCGCCAAGACAATGGCCGCCTCGCCGGAGAGTTGCGAAAGATGGCGTTGGCGACGCGCGACGTCGCGGAAGTGCCCCCGACGGCTCTGGTCTCGGAGGTACGAAAGAACGGGCCACGATGGCGCGTAGAAGCCGGGTCCGGCTGCAAAGCTAGGGAGGCTCTGCGCGCGCGGGAGTCGGATCCCATCCCGAGCGCGCCGACTCGAGTCACTTGTGCCTGCGGAAGGGGCCCCAATGAGACTCCCCTAGTCGACGAGGC